>JAMPIV010015122.1:0-130309 GCA_024509875.1 Oreohelix idahoensis
TTTTACTAAGCAAGAGTAATCATAGGCTACTGGGTACATAGGTGAATAACTTAATACACTAATTGCTACTTAAAACATAGTGTGGCTTAACTACATAGATTATTGACTTAGAGTCATTTATTATTTATCATGCTTCACTTTAGAGGATTTTTGTGAGGAGGAAACAAATGATATGTACTATGGAAGGTATCAGGTTTTTTTTTTTTTTTTAAAATCATAAGCCTTGGGACAGACGGCTATTAGAAATTATATGGCATTAGGGAATAAAAGCCTAGTGAAGAGGATTTTGAGACTGAAGTAAACCGTATTGACAGGATTTAGAGAAACTAAAAGGATATTTGAGGAGTATAATAGACAACCTGAGTTAGTGAATTTAAATAAGTAATACGAGATGTGGAGAAGTCTGACGAGAAAAGTGTTGATATTGAATTAAGTAATGAAATCAGTGCTTTAAATGTAGATGTCCACAAATGGTACATTAAGAGAAGAATTTTTGATGAAAAAGAAGTGTTCAGTTGATTAGATAAGGTTGTATACTGTGTTAATGACCAATTGTCAAAACACATATGCTCAGATCAGTAGCAGAAATCTGAGGTTT
Organism: Oreohelix idahoensis; assembly: GCA_024509875.1. Lineage (NCBI taxonomy): Eukaryota > Metazoa > Mollusca > Gastropoda > Stylommatophora > Oreohelicidae > Oreohelix > Oreohelix idahoensis. The sequence goes on from JAMPIV010015122.1 coordinate 599, forward strand.
TCACGTGATATTGGACAGTTGATAGACAAGAAGTAACAAAGCAGGACATGAAGGAGTTCCTACCCTGCGGAAGAGATTAAAATGAACAAAACTTGAACCGCGTATCAAGAATATAAACGTTTTCAAAGTCAACACGGAGAAATAATTTGATAAAAAGTTAGCTACTTGAAGCGTTTGCTCCTGTAGGAGAAAAATATGAATTGAATCCAGAAAGAGAATAAATAAGAGACAGAGACACGGAGATTCCACCCTGAATTTAGAGGGTACGAAAGAAAGAAAAAGAGTTGATGGTCCTGCTAAACGTCGTGTTGAGCAGAAGATAATTTCTGGACAACTACATCAAAAACTCTTTTGTAACGACATGCCTCAAGTACAAATGTGCTACTAAAGCGTCTACACATCCAGGAAGAATAGTAAATCATTTCGAGGCAAGTACACTTCCCACGACAAAATACTAGCCAATTTCAGATAACAGATCAGGCACATGATCAGATTGATACTGATCTCAAGAAAACTCAGACGAGGTGGTCAACAATAATGAGGACTTTACTAAAAAGAGAAATAATGTTAGGGTTAACGATGAAACCTAACATAATAAAATTAACGGACACATAAGTGGTTAGTCTGTCTCGCAAAGTTTTTACTTTGCACCAGGCAAGGAGATGTCCTCTCCGACCATGCAGGAACCCTCTCTACCTTATATACTAAACATAGGTATCATCCTAGGTTTCAATCAGGATGATACTTTCATCAATAACAATAATAAGACTATGTATCATTGAAAAAGAAAGGTCAATATCTTGTATACGACTAGAAAATACTTATCTCATGCGTTCACAGTTTCGTGAACATATGAGACTACATATATTGGGAAAGTTGTGCCACACTATTCTCAGCTACCATTCATAGTGCGTAATCTCGGCCACAAGTACCTACATGGCATGGCACTTGGAAAATTTCTTCAATTATAACAGCAAACGTTAAGTTTGTTCGTCTTCTGCCATCATTCCATGGTCAGAATAGTGAGGCATTGGTTACATTCTGTAACAATAGGGATGCGACGTCTGGGTGTCGAGCGTGACAATGGTGTAATGTTTTCATCACCATTTCTCTCCATATTACAAGATGGTTACCTCATTCTGCTTTCACCGCAGATATTACTCTATGAGACACTTGTGTGTTCTCAATTCCTCATTCTTTGATGACTTAGCATATGCGATTTCATCATTCTTTTCTTTTTCTAGTTAATCTATCTTTCTACACAGGTCTGGATTAGTGTGAACTTTTCTTTTATATATATGTTTTGGGTCTTCTTATCTACATGACCACTTAGTTCTTTTTGTCTGTATGTTATTTTCACATGCCTACGTTTAGACAGTAATTGTTGTTGACTGTTCTTTACTCATGTTCAGCACCATTGCAGCATGAGCCATTGTCCCTGTTCGTCACTTTGAAGAAGGATATGCCCCATGAATAGCACTGGACCTGCTACTTTGCAATACAACTTTCATGAAAATTGTTAGGAAATATTTAACAAAATGTGTTATCATTTTTTCTCCAGGCAACACCTATTCTAAGGTTGCCAAGATATTTAAAAAAATGTTTATAATCCGTACAGATGCAGAGCAATTACGGATTGGGAGGTACCTCATTTACAGAAAACACGGAGGCGTACTTCACCCTACTCTTTATATATCGAGGGAACAACAACTTAGCTTACTGATGGCAACGGTAAATATGCAGCGATTGATAATGAACTTCTGGGGCGTCACAATCTAGGCCATACAAGATAGTTACAGAAATTTCTCACCTCGGCGCTCCATTCGTTAATACAGACTGATGCGAAGGCTGTGGCTTCAAACTAATGGAAAGCTAACCATCATAACGTAACTCGTTCCTCAAGATGGCGCGATATTCGATATTACATACAAGCCTGTGAGCAATCGTTCACTATTGATTGGGGTCAAATCCACAGGCCATAAGAGAATGTTGTCGCTGACGCGTTCTCTCGGAATCCATGTCACCCAAACAAGTACAGATCGAATAAGTCAAATGAAAGTGTTCAAAGAGAAACTGAAAAGTAAATCTGAATACTATAATTAGAGATACTTCGCACTGCAATTCAGGAGCTGATAATGAACGAACCATATCGAGTCAAGCCACAAACGAAAATGATGTCTTCAAGTACAATTTCGAAAACAAAGAATTTGAACAGTTTTCCTAGTTCAAATGATGTCTCAAAGAAAGAAGTCTCCGCATGATTTACAATGTTGACATTTCGCTATAGATGATCACTTTACAGTAGCAACGTTGCTTGAAATTCTTCGCGACGTTTGTTAGTGTCCTTACATAATACAGAATACGTAAAACTTTATTCATCAAGTAAAAATACAATTCGGAGACAGATAGTTTCTTTACAAAGTTTTGATGGTGTATAGCTTACATATGATAAACGACTTACAAAGATATTTTTCAACTTAACTTTCGTCGGGAATAAGGAGCAAGTATGACTAACCTAATTTTATGACAGATGGAACTTTGCAAAATTGATACGGACAGGAGTATTAATTGTGCTTTCAACGGACTTATAATAAAGAAATAAACTGCAATAAAAAGAACAATAACAATTTATACATAGTACATAACATTCTCACACTTAATAATATGAAATTTGAATGGTTTCCGTTAGCATATTCATTATATATATTATAGTAGGATCTTATACTTTTAACTAAATAGATTATCTAATTAAATTCTACGTTACCTATTCTTTCTTTACACCACACTAGACGCAACTCTAATCCGATTAGCTTACTAGTACTTTTTCTTTCACACCATTTCTTCCCTTGTATTCAATTTTATTGTTTCTATTTAACCTGTTTTGTGTATATATATTAAGCTATACTTACAGTCTATAATACATTACACACTACAATATTGTAGTTAATCTTTAGTTTATTAATTAGATTATAATATTCACATATATGATTCTTATTTTACACTCTTAACTATAATAATTTAGTATAGAGACATAATAATAGATTTCTTAGTAGACACGCTGACAGTTGACATCTTTATTTAATTTGACATTTCATTTTTTTTTAGTGACATGAACTAAGTTGACTACAACCCTTTGACCATATTATGTGATGCGTGAGGCCGAATAATCTCGTACATTTTTTAGTTTCGGGATGAGAATAATAAACTATAAAAAAAAATCTATGAGATAAATTTTTTTTACCCCTCGACCCCAGGGGGATGTGAAGTGAGGATTTCAGATTGTAGCTACTAGGGGTAGTGAGAGCTATAATTTAACGTTCCGCATTGGCATTTTGGTTTTAGCGTCAGGTTATTGGGTTTTCACGCTAGTTAGGATGGTCATCACGTTTTGAACGACCAAATGTACCCTTTTATTGGTCACCTACGGGATTAGGTGAAGTCTCCCATTGAATGCAATAATTAAATAAAGGACCGCGCTAGCGTTGTTAAGACTACGACGTCAAACGACCTTGTATATTTGGACTGGTACTCGAGACCTTGCGGAGGACATTTGTAGGAGTTCCGTGAGGACTGGCGGTCCTTGAGCCGCCCAGCTGATGGGTACCTCGAAATCGGCGGTTTTGGGGAATTGTCTAAAGGAACTCCCAATGATGATAATAACCTGAGAGTTGCGCCTATATAAATCGCAAAAAAAAAAAAAAAAAAAACAAAAAAAAAAAAAAAAAAAAATATAAAGGAACTTATTATATGGCACTAGGGTCAGCCTATTATTAGTGGATACGATTTTACGTCTCAGTTACTGAAGTGGAATATACTTTCAATTGGATAGAATGTATCGGAGCAAATGATTTATTGCAATAAGTTATGCAGAATACCATAATGATCGCCAAAGTCAAATTATTCGTTACCGGATTTATGGAATCACGCGTAAATAAACCTTGACGGTAGGACGAATACAATAAGGTAAACTGCATTGAGACGTTTTTTTTTGTGGGATGTATTTCTTGATTGATCATGAAACTGTTTTAAACGAAACTTGTATGCCGTTAATAAATGTAACCTGTGGACTCTCAACTATAGTCGGGACTTTGTCAAGTGAAATTACGCTCTTGGAATACTATCACTGTTGGGCCCTGCATTCGTAGTTAACATCTTAGCACGATCCTCGCTCTAACACCTAAGAATAGTCATCACATGACCAGAGCAATGTATTTTCAATGATATACAAAGCCTAAAGCAAGGCAATTATGCCTCTCAAGAATAATATTAGTTACCGAAGTCAAAATGCTAAACGAAACCTAGAATGAAACCTGACAAACTAAGGAACAGATTGTGCTCGCGGGAGCTTTCTTGAATTTATTTAATTGAAGACGCGAGTGCAGAAAATAGGCTAACGTAAAATTTAATATCGCGCGTCTGATTTTATATGATTTTATTGCATTTCATGTTTTTCATTCTTCATACAGAATGATCCTAAACCTGGCAATCCAAGGCAATTAAATATAGACAGAGTTCTGCCAAACACAGTCGATAACTCAGTGACTTATGATCAATCTTTAAAATTAAACTTGTGGCGACTTGTTATGATCTCGCTCTCGTGAATTTTACATAGATTTAACAACCCAAGAAATCCTGATTCATGAAGTCTGTTAAAGTTAACTGGAGCAGAACAGTTGCCACTCAATTATTTTAATAAATGCCTAAAAAAAGTGTGAAAGAGAAACACTGATTTTCCTGAAAGTGTCCGCCTAGTATATCTCATCGGATTTAACCCCCCTCCCCCCTCCCCCCGACCCCCCACGAAGAAAACTTACCTCAGGGTTTTAGTCTGTGACATTACGCCCAAAAAGAAAGTTATCACCACCACTTGCGAATCTTCGGAAACACACCATCCCTCACACCTAGCAAAGTGCCTGTGCCATTCCATTAGGAACTTTATTAAATAAACAAACAGTACCGTTAGACTTCAACGTCCAGCGATTTCGGGACACTTTGTTAACTTCAACCACCCGCTATTCTGGTGCTTACACGGAAGAAAATACATATTACCTAAGCCAATGTTTATGCTTTTTTTTGGGTGTAATTCTATGATGGTCAGAACCACGATTCGGTACGTCTTTAGCGTGACAGTGTGTAGGCCTTTCACACCAGCTGTTTTTTTAATGAAAGGGAATTTGATCTTGCTACCATTTAATAGTTCGACCTAGCATTGAATTTGTACTGTATTCATTACATGGAATTTCTCCTAGCTGAGGGATTTATTAACGTGTTTTATTTTCCCCCCTCCGTCCCGTAAATCTGTAGAATACAGGGAAAACAATTGAGACCCCTAAGTTTTTTCCTCTACACCCCTATTACCTGTAACCCTAGTCCTCAGAGTACTAAATTTACCGTCGGGATAAATTGCCTATCCTGATCATCACATCTTCCCCCCCCCCCCCCCTCTTTGGACCGGGTCTTTCTCTTGTAAATAACAAGCGGAAAGGGTGTATTGGATACTTCTTTTCAAAATCCCCTCCCCAACCGTGCCATTTGTAGTTTTGTAACCTTTTGATTTCTGCATTAAATTGATAATTGTTTGTGAAGTGATTTTATGCTAAATAAAAGTAATAAAACTTTTTAGCATTTCGGGTCGGCTGGTCCCCCCAAACCCACATAAACATATTTGTTATCGTAGTCTGTATTCAACGTACGTGTGTGTGTCAGAATCACCAAATCGGTGGTGTGCACCTAGAGTGAACTGGAGACTGGCAAAACAATTGTTTGTTCAGAAGAGTGGTAGATATAGGTGTTGAGAGACAAATATTGGTCGGTAATAAGAGACTGTTCTTACTCTTCCCAGTACTTGTGATATCAACTATCTTTCTTTCCTAAATCCTTATTCTCACAGAGCCGTCACTATCATTCTATCACCTCTAAACGGGACCACTATCCCACTAGAATTCTCTCCCCCCCCCCCCCCCCCCCCCCCCCCCCCCGCCCCCCCCGCCCCCCCCCCCCCCCCCCCCCCCCCCCCAAAGAAAAATTACGACAATGTCTTCTGTAATTAAGTTAGTGATCTTCATCGGAAACTCCAGTAATGCCTCATCAATTTTTAGATTCTATAAATTCTTCTGTTTCTATGTTTTCTGTAGCTTTGAAGAGCTTTATTTCCCTTTGTCCTGTGTATTTTCTGTTTCAATGAACTGTCCACCATCGTACTGTGGGTTCTATTTCACTGTGCATTCACAGCTTTTGATTCCTAAAGTTTTGTGTGGATTTAGGTGGTGAAGCCATACTAGAGTTTGGTATATGTTGAACAGCTATTGTTAAAACTTCTCTTGTTGAGGTGATCTGCAAAGATTATGGCACATGTGTGTTAAAGTCAAGCTAGACGTTTGTCAAGGGAGAACATAGGATATGTGTCATCAAAGATAACATACACGATAATGACTGAAGAAGAGATTTCTAAATTAGGTTGAGAGCAGACAATACTCAATAAAAAAATTAATAAAATTGAAACGAATATACATAATATTGCTAAATTGCAACTGTAGTTATTAAACTGAAAAGGCAGGTAAATCACAACTCACTTGTACAATGGCATATAGGAAAAATTCCAAACAGAAAGTTTTACATTCCCCCAGTAATCTAGGTGTTCAGTAAACTGTCAGAGATTTCAGACCGTTATTTCTCTAATAACCCTCCCCAAAAAAACTAAACAGTTTTAACTGGACTACTCTTTCCATACAATTTAAAGCTCTTAGAAAACTTACGAGAATGTTTAGTAGACGCTGAGATAATAGATGAGATATTTTCTGGCTACGGAACCATCCTTAGTAGCCCAGAGGATCTTCAGTCTTAATTGCTTGGATACCTTCACATGTTGGCATAGAGGGATAATAAAAACGCAGATAACAGAAGCCAAGAAAGGTAGATCTGATAAAAATCTAATAAATGTAGGGATGAGTTAAAATCGGAGGGATTTAAGAGCTTAATTAAAGATTTAGTAACAGATGAATGGGAAGCAGAGTGGGATAAAAATCTGAAAGGAAGACATGCTTGTAAGTTGTTCAAGGCTTCAACAAAGAAAGATTTCAGATATCTAGGGAATTGAAAATTCCCCAGTAATAAGAAAACTTCTCAGATTACAGCGTAGGAAAGGGCTATTTCAGAACAGAGAGAACCTTACTGTTGCAGTATGGTCTTCAAAAGACAATAATTATAGAACATTTCTTGCTAAAAATGAAAGAGGTATAAACAAATGAGCATATCCAATGTTAGATTATTTGCAGACATCCAATTTACCTATAAATATAAAAGAGGTGTTAAGATGTTGGACAGACCTAGGGAAAGTGCATAATATAGTCAAACAATCATTGTAAGACACGAACAAATGTTAATAAAGTAGGGCTGGGAAGGTGAAGGTCCTGTGGTCACAGTATATATGTTCGCCGAACATAATCAGGTTGGTCACACGCTGAAGAGTGACAACATTGATATAATGAAAAACCCCGTTTGGCTCAGCTGACCGGAAGGGAAGTGGGATAACAAATTCTGCGCGCCAAAAAAGGTAGTAGAATTCCCTGTCAGCATTTTTGCTGAGAAAAGTGCGAATGCCATTATTGTTTCATTTATAAGTGCTTTGCCATATTCTTCAATGCGGTGTCGGATTAATTTGCATAAATCTAGAGTGGTGGTGTAGTTTCTAGTGGCATTTCCCTTTAAGGCCAGTTGATGATGAGTCATTTGTAATTAAGTATGGCTTGATCATAGGACAGGAACTTAGCTGGTGAGTCGAAAATTCCATGTAATGTTCATTGAATAGAAACAATGTGGAGTCCGCGCTGGTGTTGTATGGTTAAGACTTGCGCCAGCGACCAGGTTTATCAAGGTTCAACGCCCGTCGCCGGCATTTGTAGGCGTGTCATCCGACCGGTAAATTTGACTTGAATGACAACGGCTCCTGCAGATAAAACCCTCTGTGGATGGGAAGCGAGCGAAGCTCCTGAACGGGTTGGAAGGAAAGTCCACTGGCTCCCCAGCCTCGCAATGACGTGTCATTGTGCCAAAAGGGCTGGAAACGCTCCGAGTGCCGCTTGTTAGAGGAAAAAAAAATAGTAGACATGTCAGTGGGTATGACACTGATAGATTGAGTTGTCATTAAGGCAAGTGGTATTGGCATTTAATAATTATATGTATTTCCACATATGTGTTAATGGCCGAGTGTGGCTTCTCTGTGTGCAGTGTCTTAATAAAAGGAAAAGAGTAACCTGTAAAGAGGTGTTAAATTTATTTAATTGTCAGCTATCTTGTACAGGTGCACCCGTGTGTTACCGTGGCCCGAAAGGGGAGCAAAGAATAGTAACACTGTTCCCTTACCATGCATGTCGTAGAAAGCGACTAAGGAGGGTTGGGCATGGGGCCGGTTACCCCATCCTGTAAAAAATTTAAACCACAAAAAACTTCAACAAATATGGACAAGTCAAATAAGGAAAATAAAAACACAGCCATCCAAGACAGGGGAAGGTCCTCTCGCAGGGAGGCGTATGATGCAACACAGAGAAAGCCGAAAGGAGTCTGTGTTGCTGACTAACCTTCTTTCTTCTAGGAGAACTTCCAGATTTGGCACCTGGAATGTTCGGACATTAAACGAACAAGGGAAAGTGGCGCAAGTAGCAGCAGAAATGAGGGAATGAAACAAAGTGGAAGGGGGTAGACAGGAAGAAACTCATCACAGGTGAATTGGTGCTGTCCTCAGGACATGAAGACGAAAGTTCACACCACAGTGAAGGGGTAGCTCTTATGTTATCTAAAGAAGCACAGAAAGCACTCATTGAATGGGAAGCTGTTGGACCCAGAATAATAACAGCCACTTTTAAAACAGCTAAAAAGAAAATACATGTAAATGTCATCCAATGTTATGCACCAACTAATGACAAAGAAGAGTCGTGAAAGAAGCATTTTATACTAAACTACAGGAAATTATGGATAAAGTAAAAAGAAGAGACATCACAATTTTGATGGGGGACATGAATGCAAAGATAGGTACAGTCAACACCGGATTTGAAGAAGTCATGGGAAAACATGGGCTAGGAGTAATGAATGAAAATGGGGAACTATTCGCAAACTTCTGTGCTTCAAATCAACTGGCTATAGGAGGAAGCATGTTTCCACATAAGAGAATACACAAGGCAACATGGATATCACCAGACCATAGAACAGAAAACCAGATTGATCATATATGCATAAACAAGAAGTTTAGATCATCATTGCAGGATGTAAAGGTATATAGAGGAGCAGATGTGGCATCAGATCACCATCTTCTGATAGCCAAAGTAAAAATGAAACTCAAGAGATATGCAACAATGCAAAATTATAGACAACAATTTAATGTAGGACAGCTAAGAAATCAAGAAACAAGAGACAAATTTGCGGTCACAGTATCCAACAAATTCCAAGTGCTCCAACAGCTGGAAGATGTAGAGAATACAGAAGACTATTGGCAGCAGGTCAAAACTGTATGGAATGAGACATGTGAAGAAATACTGGGGAAAAGGGAAAGACAACAAAAAGCATGGATAACAACAGAAACCATCAATAAGATAAAAGACAGAAAAAACAAGAAAGCAGATTTAAACACAAGCAAAACCAGAAGTTCCAAAGCCAAGGCTCAAGAAGTGTACACAGAAGCAAACAAAGAAGTAAAAAGAAGTATCAAAAGAGACAAGAGGAAGTATATTGAGGAGTTGGCAAGAGAGCAGCAGAAGATGCTGCAGCCAAAGGAAATATAGAGAGAACTGTATAGCAGCACAAAGAAGCTAACAGGGAAATACAAGCAAACAAGTTGCCTCATAAAAGACAAGAATGGAAACTGCTCAGCATATATACAAGAGCAAATGAAGAGGTGGACAGAATAAATTTTGGGACCTTCTCATAGACCGTGCTCCACAAAACCCCCGGACATCCAGCCAGCAGAAGAAGAGCTACAAATTAACGGTGAAAGACCAACGAAGGAAGAAATAAAGAAAGCCATAAATGCTTCTCAAGAGATGGAAAAGCGTCTGGACCTGATGGCATTCCAGCAGAGGCCATCAAAGCAGATATCGACACGGCTACAGAGATGTTATATAAATTACTTGGTAAAGTCTGGGAAAAGGAAGAGATACCAGCAGAATGGAAGGAAGGATATCTGGTTAAGTTGCCTAAGAAGGGAAATTTACAAGAGTGCACAAATTATAGAGGAATAATGTTACTATCAGTGCCAGGAAAAGTATTAAACAGGATTATCCTTGAGAGATTAAAAGAGTCCATAGACAAGAAACTGAGAGATGAACAAGCAGGTTTTCGACAAAACAGATCATGTACAGACCAGATAGCCACTTTGAGAATAATAGTTGAACAAAGTCTGGAATGGAATTCACCACTATATATCGGATTTGTGGACTACGAAAAGGCATTTGACAGTGTAGACAGAGAATCACCTTGGAAATTGATGAGGCATTATGGAGTTCCCCTGAAGATCATTAATTTAATAAAGAAAACATATGAAGACATGACATGCAGAGTTCTTCACGAAGGACAGCTTACAGAACCGTTTTGGATAAGAACAGGAGTGCGACAGGGATGCCTCTTGTCTCCATTTCTTTTCTTGCTGGCAATAGATTGGGTTATGAGATCATCGACAACACACAACAGAAATGGAATCCAGTGGACTCTGACTAAGCAGTTGGATGATCTGGATTTTGCTGATGACTTGGCTCTCCTGTCCCATAACTGTAATCAGATGCAGGACAAATTGAAAACACTCGATGAGAGGTCACAGCAATTGGGTCTGAAAATACACAGGGAAAAGACAAAAATAATGAGAATAAATGCAGGTAATGTGATAACAGGGTTGAACTTGAAGAAACACCAATACAAGATGTAGAATCGTACACATATCTTGGCAGTAATATAGACAAAGTTGTCAAAGGGAGGACAGACAGTGATATCAAAATAAGAATACAAAAAGCAAGAGGAGCTTTTCATTGCATTGGGAAATATATGGAGATCAAGAGAAATCGGATCCAACACGAAAATAAGAATCTTCAACTCAAATGTGAAGTCAGTCCTATTGTATGACTCTGAGACATGGAGAACAACAAAGACAACAACCAAAAAGCTACAGACTTTCATAAATGGGTGCTTGCGTGGAATAGAGGGATTAAAATGGTATGACAAGGTTACCAACGTGGAACTGATGACAAGAACTAGACAAGTGCCAGTGGAACAAGAGATGAGAAGAGGACGATGGCGATGGAGTCATGGGACACACACTGAGGGAAACCTGATTGATAGCTATTACGGGGCAGTCCTTGTTCTGGAACTCCCAGGGTCAAGGAGAGGCAGAGGTAGACCAAGAAGGCACATGGAGAAGAGAGCTGGAGGGCAGAGGTGAAAATGATGAGGAGAACATGGAAAGAACTTGAGATGATGGCAACGTGACAGGAGGACTTGGCATGTGTTTGTTGAAGGCCTATGCTCCTTGGGAGTGGAGGGGTTAATGATGAATAATGATCTTGTGCTGTGGGTCGTATCCTTAGATGATGAGCAATGATTAGATTGATTTGCAAAGTTGATTTGCTGGGGAGGTTATGATGGACTATCCTAAAAGAAATGAAATCCGTGTAAATTAATTAATCCGTGTGAGGTCAAGCACATGTAGGCCCCTGACTCTATAAATGATGATGATGAATTATGTGCAGGGAACCTAACGCTACCTCCCTAGATCTCACACGGTCACTATTTTGGCTCTAGTGTCTGGTGTTGATGTACCTAGTGTCTAGGGGAGAAATGAAATGAAATGGTACACAACACAAAAACACTTTAATTTTCTATGAGGAAGTGAATAAAACCAGTGGTTAAGTTTTTCTTTAAAAATGAATGTTTTTTCTGTACAATTTAATCTGCCTGTCCAGCCATATCTTTTGTGACAGGTCTTTGAAAAATGAGGACAAGATAGTTTACAGAAAAGATCAACTAAAAATGTGTGGACAATTTGCCCAATAACTATAAAGTCAATATATATCTTTCCTGTTGGAATGTTCACAGCTTACACTTTATTCATCTAAGAGGGAGAGTCACTGTGTTATGAGGGGCTGTAGTTTCATCACACCCCATAAACTTCCTGAGTATGATTTTGAAATACCAGTGTTTATTCAAAACGAAAGTGTCAGATATACCCAGATGCTTAACACATCACCTGGGATTCCTTGTAGAATGATAATACAGTATGATGTTGCAGAAAATCTCGATCTCTCAAAATGGCCAAGCTCCTCCCGTTATCTTTTGACAGCATAAACGAATGGTCGGAGACTTGATGGCTTTATTCTCACTCAGCAGGTTTCCTGTTACCGAGCTGGCAACAGGAAATAAAACCTCTGCAACAAAAGGACACCCTGGCCCTTTTATATCTGATCACTTATTATATTTATATAATTTTCCTACGGTGATATGGGGTCAGCCTCGCGTGCATTTACATGTGCACTCGCCCCTAATTGTAGATGACTCCCACCTTGCTGTTACCACACCTCAGGTCCCTATGGCAGATACGCCACTGTACGTTTACATAGTTTTCCTCAATAAAATAAAGTGGAGTAACCACATTTCCTTTGGTATGATTTTCTCTTCATTCCTTTTATAAAATTAAATGCTTCAGGCATGTTAAACAGTGTTCATGGAACACAGAGGCTTACTAATATATTCTAATGCAATAATATGAAAACACAATCATGACTACATACATCAGTTAGATACAGTTCAATGTGAGGACTCAACAATGTATTGCTCCCGGCACACGTCCTTCACTTTTCCAATAGCAGTATACTAACCTAACTTTGGCAGTTGGGATTAAGCATATTAAATTCATAAAGCATTCTTACCACAAATTTCAAGAAATATAAACAAATGACGCTGACTTGCAAAGAAGTGGCTTCAGTTTCTTCTGCACTGTCCAGACTGTGAATACTTCTTTATTTAATTTTATAATTAACACAGCTGATCTCAGCGTATTTGAATGACAAGTTTTGTTCAACTGGCAATGAATAGTAAAAGTTATTTGCTAATATTTATTAGCACTGGCCAATCGAAAGCTTGCGACTACCAGAATTCAAATGTAGTTTTTGAAAAACAAAAATAATTCCAAACAAACTCGGTGTCTGGTAGTCGATTGGCCAGCCTGCTTTAGTTATGCCAATACAAAAGATGTTTCGTTTTGGATTACAATTTTCCTACCGCTCCCCTTTCCCTCCTATACTCTTGTTACCCAAGCGGAATTTGAATGCTTTACCTCAATGCCTCTTTTTCTAAGCTGGCGTCCCCACTAACGTTTATGAAAAAAAACAAGCAGGAACAACAGTCTGATCTGGTCGCGCGTCCGTAGAACATTTAGTATTTTCTCAATAACTTGCTAATACTGGGACTACCATATTATTTAAAACATATTTTATTGCTCAGTGGACTCTAAGCTATACTACCATATATAATTTTTATGGTCAGTTTCATTATGGGTTTAGATTTTCAATTTTTTTCACCGCAATCGTCGAAATAAAAATTGTTACACAAGACGGACTTCTCTCCCCCCCCCCCCCCCCCCTTCATCTATCGCTAGCATGTATTTTCAATATAACTACTTTGTTTTTTAAGTGACATCAGTATTACTACCGCGAGGAGGAAATAAAATTGTCAGCGTGTTTGCCCTCTGTTGCTTTGCCACAGCGTGGTATATATATGCAAGGAACACAACGTGTCAATCGAAGCGGGTTTTGAGCGGCGGCGTGTAAGGGAATTTGTTAATTACTCTGGGTCCCCGCGTTAACTATCCCCCCCCCCCCCCCCCCCCCCCCCCCCCCCCCCGCGCCACACACACTGTAGGATTCAATGCCATGATTTGGACTGGGTCCTGTGATGGTAAGGGGTCAGACTACTCTAGCTATTACCGCTGGTCCTCCAGGTTGGGGGTTTTAGCATAGGGCTGACAGATGAGTTTTGGCGTCACTTTTACGAAACAAGGGAAAATAATGAAGTTACTGAGGGAAAGAACGATTCAATGAACAAACTTTGCTGCGGGATGGATCATTAAAAAGAGTCTGTGGCTCGTATGTACTGTCACAGTGGGGAAAGCCTAAGGTTTAAGCCACTGACAGGTTGAATGAACGGATGTCCGTTGACCGCAAATCAGGATACAAGATATGGGATTTTGGCCAGTAGTCAGGCAGACAGTGTACGAGGCGGGTAAGCTGAGACTAGGTCACGGCAGACTTAATGAGAACTGGATAATGGGATTGCTCATCTGCAGGGGATGAAGCACAGACGGATGGACAGGTGGCAGGAAAAGTTATTTGAACAGCAACAGGAGAAACGGTTGCGTATTGCGCTCAGGAGGAGGGGGTGGATAGCACAGTGAAGGGAAAGTGGCCATTGTTCTATGAGAAAAGCCCATACTCAGTAAAGGACTTCATCCCTAAACTGCTGAATTGGAGGGACCATCACAACAGCGACTAGAATGATTATTGAGATTGAGCAGGGAGATCCACCAACATGTTGACAATAATACAATGAACGCACCATGCGAATGACTTAGCGACATTGAGGAGGTCGGGGATTAAGCACATGACGAAGTATTAAGAGCTGCGGAATGGAATGAGAGACCTACACCTGGATCTGATCGGCTTGTTTCGTGGTGATGGGGGACCTCGTAGTGCGGCGAAGAGAATGGTCTTGGTACACAGCATTACATGTGGTGACAAAGAACGGTGGGGAAATGGCGGCGGAGTGGCAAACGAAGATGGGGATAACTAAATAAGTTTTCTGTGGCATTTGAAAACCTGGTGATTGGAGGTTCACTTGGTCCCACATAAGGGTTAAATCCCACAAGTCGAACATGGATATCAGTCAAATGGTCGGGCAGATGTACAACCAGATAGTTTCCAACCATCATGGATACGATAGATGGCAGAGGAACTGTTGCAGTGGCAAGATGTGAAGGTAGGGCCTCAGGTTGCAGAGGTGGAAGCGATCACCATTTAATAGTAGCAAACTGGCACTGAAAGTGGGCTAAGAGGGCTGGGACCGGCTGTGGTCTGCCACAGAACAGAGGGGTTCCACATCATGTTCAAGAGTTACTGGGATCCCCCTTGCCGGAAATAAGCACTTTTTGCGGCCGAGCCATTAAGAAAAGATCGGTCGGATTTGCCAAAGGCTCATGCAGAGGGACATTGACCTAGATGGGTATAACCAGAATTTCAACACCGTTTCACAGTGTATAAAAGGTGGCTGGAGTTCTGGGGGGCTTGGGATTCCGGGGGGGGGGGGGGAGAGTATTGCGGAATGGATGGCACCAAAGCACTGGACACAATAAAGCTATGAGAGGGGAAAATGACGGGAAAGAGTCCATTTCAACACAGAGGCGAAGGTCCCCGGGTTGGAGCAACTGTATGTGGCGAACGGTGCAGTCAGCTAGACAGGGGGGTTGACACACGCCAGACCACGAGCCAACGGGAGGAAATTTGGTCCTGGACGATCTTGCGGGTGCGGCGGGAGGAGGCACAAGCTGAGAGATGAACAGAGCACAGTATCATGGATAAACTCCATTAATTCATCAGCGGAAGACAGAGTGCAAAATGGTTATCTGCATGCAGGTGGGAGATAGGCGGGGAAGGTCTGACATCAGGACTAGCAGAGGGACGGGACAAGATGGGCGGAGCATATTCGGAGGAGGCTCTGAAGGCTCAGCTTCGTTGTCAAATTACCAGAGGGACACAGTTGAGGGTTCCTGGGGCTGAAATGGCGATCTGGATGTCTGTGCAGGACATTCCGCGAGGAGAGACTGGGGTTTCACGATCAGCATGTCAGGGGGTTGGGGAAACGGTCGTGAGCTAGAGGGCCATGGATAAATGAGCTTGGGTGCAGAGCAAGGTTATGAGACGGACCTGAGCTGGCGGCGGAGCAATAGAACCCCCCCCCCACTGTTTGCGCATGGGTGTGGAAAGCGGGGATGGCACACCGTCGGAGTGGAAACGAGGGTAATGGTTGTCAGGTTGCCCAGGATGGGAGATCTTTCGGACTCTGCAATAGTTGGAGATGGCGGTTCGCTCTCTCTCAGTTCCCAGCGGAATACTAAGCAGGATAATTCTATACACGAGAATTTTTAAAGGCGGTGGACTACAGATGTATGGGAGCTGAGCGATTCTTCAGCGGGATTTGGAGGGAATTAAGGATGTAACTTTATTACCATTTGTTCACAGACTCGGGAACATTGAAATGCCAATTATAAGTGATTTGCTCGGATCTAGCAGAGACAGCTTTACATAGCCCATTTTGTCATGATTTTGGGGGGGGGGGGGGGGCTTAGTGACTGCATGCAGGTGGCGGAAAGATTATTGGAAAGTACTGGGGGTTAGTGGATAGTCCAAGCTGCGTGGTGGTCAGTACTGGAAGGCCTAGTGCCAACTGCCGAAATGCGTGTGGTTGGCTGCCGAACAACCTAGCCTTCGGGGAGAGGAATGGATAGTAACGACGGGGGGGATGCCCCTCTTCGCCACTCAGTTTTTAACAGTCATGTGGACTGGGTAGGTGCGCCAATACGGCGGAGGGCAGTCCTTTGTGGGAGGAATGGGGAAAGGACTGCGTTGTTGAACGTTGGAGCGATCTGGAGTGCGGCAGGATGGCGGTGCAACTGCCTGGCACATTCAATCGAAACAGTCCAGAAATAAACGGATAAGTCTTAATCAAATTTAGCCAGCGGGTGGGCTGTGAACATCGAACGACTTTGGATTGAAGTCTGAGGTCATGGCGTTCATCAGTGTGAGCAAACAAGGAGAAAATAATTTCCCATGCTGGTCAGAAGGGATCTGTCGGCAGCTGGTGCGGACTGATTAACGTTCACATACCTAGGATGCCATAGTAATTCGACACCAGACGGTGGGGCAGGCAAAGACATCAACATGAGTCAAATGACGTTTCAATGGAGGCAAGACACAGCCCTTCTTTAGAAAAATTAACGTCAGTAAGTCGGGGAATCCTCCCAATACAGGGCAAGGCACAATTCATAAAACAAGATTGGTATTTGGAGTTGCGTGCTTTCTGTGCTTCTCTATGGTGCGGAATGCTGGAGAGTCACAGAGAAGGAAATGTCAAAATTGTCCTCTTCTCACACAACATGCCTAAGAAAAATTCACCGAATCTTTTGGCCGTATGAAAACCACCCACCAGCCGGGATCTGCTGTGCTCTTAGCAAGCAAGGGGGACATGCACACCATCATAAGGCAGGGACGCTGGAGCTGGGTTGGTCATGTCCTCAGAAGAGACCCCGATGCCATCACAAGAACAGCTATGCTTTGGACCCCTGAAGGAAAACGAAAGAGAGGCCGACCAAAAACAACTTGGCGGAGGCCTGTGGAGGATGAGATGCAAAGAATTGAACCAGAGTTGGGGCACTGTACGAAGGATGGCCACCGACCGTGCAAAGTGGAATCAATTTGTTGTTGCCCTACAAGACGCCACTAGGCGTGATGGCCACTGACTGCTTGACGGTCGGTGGTATGGTTTAGGATCGAAAGAAGAAAAGACAACGGGTCAATCGAAGCGGGGTTTTTTGAGAGGCGGGTGTATAGATTTTTGCGTTAATCTATAATGCGCATTACTAAATTAAAAAACGCAAATTCTTACACCCGCCTCTCAAAACCCCGCTTCGCTTGACCCGTTGTCTTCTTCTTCTTCGATCCTTAACCACCGACCGTCAAAGCAGTCAGTGGCCATCACGCCTAGTGACGTCTTGTAGGGCAACAACAAATTGATTTCACTTTGCTCGGTCGGTGGCCATCCCTCGTACAGTGCCCCAACTCTGGTTCATTCTTTGCATCTCAGCCTCCACAGTCCTCCGCCAAGTTGTTTTTGGTCGGCCTCTCTTTCGCTTTCCTTCAGGGGTCCAAAGCATAGCTGTTCTTGGGATGGCATCGGGGTCTCTTCTGAGGACATGACCAACCCAGCTCCAGCGTCTGCCAGCTATGATGGTGTGCATGTCCCCTTGCTTGCTACGAGCAAGCAGATCCCGGCTGGTGGTGGCACTCGGCCAAAAGATTCGGTGAATTTTTCCTAGGCATGTTGTGTGAAAAGAGGACAACCTTGACACCTCCCTCTCTGCAACTCTCCAGCACTCCGCACCACAGAGAAGCACAGAAAGCACGCAACTCTGGTATAATCTTAATTTTGTGCTTGTGCTGTATTGGGAGGACTTCCAGATGTTATTTAGGCTAAAGAAGGCTGTTCTTGCCTTATTCATTCTGATGTTGATGTCTTTGCCTGCCCCACCGTCTGGTGTTACTATGCTTCCTAGGTATGTGAAGGTATCTGTCCGCACCAGCTGCCGACTCCCTACTGACATGGGCTCAGGGTTGCTCACACTGAGCGCCATGACCTCAGACTTCTCCAAATTGATGTTCAAGCCCACCCGCTGGCTAAATTTATTAAGTCTATCCGTTTTTTCCCGGATGTGCCGATGTGAATGTGCCAGCAGTGCAACGCCATCTGCACACTCCAGATCCTCCAACGTAGAAAATGCAGTCCATCCCACTCCTCCCGGACTGCCCTCCGCCGTCCGGCGCACCACCCAGTCCATGACTGTTAAAAATAGAGTGGCCGACAAGGGGCATCCCTGTCGCACTCCCGTCTTCACCCCGAAGGCCAGGTTGCTCTGCCCAACACCACACGCAAAGCCGGCACAGAGGCTTTCCACGACTGACACCATGCAGCTTGGAATTCCACAAGCCCTCAGTATCTTCCATAAACTGTCCCCATGTATGCTGTCAAAAGCCCCCCCCCCCCCCCCAAATCAACAAAATTTATGTAAAGCTGTCTCTGCTACTCCGAGCACCGCTCCACAATGTTCCCGAGAGTGAACATATGGTCTATACATCCTCTGTTCCCTCCAAATCCCGCCCGCTCTCTCCCCAGCCTGTAGTCCACCGCCTTTAAAATTCTCTGTATAATTATCCTGCCTAGTATTCCGCTGGGAACTGAGAGAAGAGCGACCCCTCTCCAACTATTGCAGTCCGAAAGATCTCCCCTCCTGGGCAACCTGACAACCATTCCCCTGTTCCACTCCGACGGTGCCATCCCCGCTTTCCACACCTGCGCAAACAGTGGTTCTAATAGCTCCGCCGCCAGCTCAGGGTCCGTCTCAAACAGCTCTGCACCCAAGTCATCATGGCCCGGAGCTCTACCGTTCCCCAACCCCCTGACCGCCGTGATGACCCCCTCTCCTCGCGGAATGTCTGCACCCACATCCAGATCGCCTTCAGCCCCAGGAACACCCAACTGTGTCTCTGGTATTCCCTTGTTCAGAGCCTCTCCGAAGTGCTCCGCCCATCTTGTCTCCCGTCCCTCCGCTGTCCTGATGAGACCTCCCCGCCTATCTCCCACCTATGCAATACCATTTGCACTCTGTCTTCCGCTGATGAATTTAGTTATCCCATATACTGTGCTCTGTTCATCTCTCAGCGCTGCCTCCTCCGCCTGCCCCGCAAGATCGTCCAGGAAATTCCTCCCGTTGGCTCGGGTCTGGCGTTCAACCCCCCTGTCTAGCTGACTGCACCGTTCGCCATACAGTTGCTCCAACCCGGGGGACCTCGCCTCTGTTCTCTTTCCCCTCATTTCCCCTCTCATCTTTATGGTGTCCAGTGCTTCTGGTGCCATCCAGTCCCGCCCCCCCCCCCCCCCCGGAATCCCAAGCATGACTCGCCACCTTCCTTATACACTGTTGAAACGGTGTTGAAATTCTGGTCTATACCATCAGTCAATGTCCTCTCCCGGCCTTTGGCAAATCGATATCTTTTCTTAATGTCGGCCGCAAAAGCTTTTCCGGCAAGGGGGTCCCTCAACTTGCCGATGTCAAACCCCTTCTGTGCAGCCACAGCCGGTCCAGCCCTTCTTAGTTTCACTTTCAGTTTTGCTACTACTAAATGGTGATCGCTTCCCACATCTGCACCTCCCCCTACCTTCACATCTTGCACTGCATGTCTCCATCTATCGTTAACCATGATGTGGTCTATCTGGTTTCTGTCCCGACCATTTGGTGATTCCCATGTTAACTTGTGAATTTCCTTATGTGGGAAAAGTGCTCCTCCAATGACCAGGTTTTCAATGCTACAGAAACTTATTAGCTTATCCCCATCTTCGTTTGCCACTCCGCCGCCGCATTTCCCCACCGTTCTTTCACCACATGTACTGCGTGTACCAACCTTCGCACCGAGGTCCCCCATCACCACAACAAGATCACATCCAGGTGTGTCCTCCATTTCCCTCCGCAGCTGTCGTCAAAATTCATCCCCGACCTCCTCATCGCTATCATTCGCTGGTGCGTAGCATTGTATTATTGTAGTGTTGGTGGATCTCCCTCTCAATCTCAATCGTATCAGTCTGCTGTTGATGGTCCTCCATTCCAGCAATGTCCTTTCCCTCCCTTTCTGTAGAACAATGGCCACGCCCTCACTGTGCTATCCACCCCCTCCTCCAGAGCAAAGCACCGTTTCTCCTGTTGCTGTTTTAACTTTTCCTGCCCCTGTCCATCCGCTCTCGCTTATCCCCAGGATGTGCAACCCATAGTTTCTCATTTCTGCCGTGACCTGTCTCAGCTTACCCGCCTCGTACACTGTCCTGACACCCCAAAATCCCATTCTTGTATCCTGATTTGCGGTCAGGACATCCGTTTTCATGTCAGTGGCTTCCTTTAGGCTTTCACCACTGACAGTCATACGAGCCACAGACTCCGAATGTCCATCCCGCAGCAAAGTTTGTTCATTTGATGTTCTTTCCGTAACTTCATTATTTTTTTTTTTACATAGACAGGGGTGTCAGCCCTATGCTAAAACCCCCAACCTGGAGGACCAGGGTACCAGCTTTTGTCTGACCCCTACCCTCACAGACCAGTCCAGCTTGGTTGAACCTACCAGGAGTAATTAACGCAAATTCTTACACCCGCCGCTCAAAACCCCGCTTCGATTGACACGTTGTGCCTTGCATATATACACGCTGTGGCAAAGCCAACAGAGGCAAACACGCAGACAATTTTATTTCCTCCTCGCGGTAGTATTACTGATGTCACTAAAACAAGTAGTTATTTGAAAATACATGCTAGCGAGAGATGAAAGGGGGGGGGGGGGAAGAAGTCCGTCTTGTGTAAAATTTTTATTTGACGACTGCCGGTGAAAAAAATTGAAAATCTAAACCATAATGAAACTGACCATAAAAATCATATGGTAGTATAGCTTAGAGTCCACTGAGCAAGAATGTGTTTTAAATAATATGGTAGTCCCAGTATTAGCTAAGTTATTGAGAAAATACTAAATGTCTACGGACGCACGACCAGGCAGACTGTTGTTCCTGCTTGTTTTTTTCATAACGTTAGTGGGGACGCCAGCTTAGAAAAAGAGGCATTGAGGTAAATTCAAATTCGCTTGGGTAACAAGAGTATAGGAGGGAAAGGGGAGCGGTAGGAAAATTGTTACCCAAAACTAAACATCTTTTTGTATTGGCATAACTAAAGCAGGCTGGCCAATCGACTACCAGACGCAGATTTTGTTTGGAATTATTTTTGTTTTTCAAAAACTACATTTGAATTCTGGTAGTCGCAAGCTTTCGATTGGCCAGTGCTAATAAATATTAGCAAAAGGCTTTCACTATTCATTGCCAGTTGAACAAAACTTTTCATTCAAATACGCTGAGATCAGCTGTGTTAATTTTAAAATTAAATAAAGAAGTATTCACAGTCTGGACAGTGCAGAAGAAACTGAGGCCACTTCTTTGCAAGTCAGCGTCATTTTTTAATATTTCTTGAAATTTGTGGTAAGAATGCTTTATGAATTAATATGTTTAATCCCACTGCCAAAGTTAGATACTGCTATTGGGAAAAGTGAAGGATGTGCCGGGAGCAGACATTGTTGAGTCCTCACATTGAACTGTATCTAACTGATGTATGTTGTCATGATTGTGTTTTAAATATTATTGCATTAGAATATGTTAGTAAGCCTCTGTGTTCCATGAACACTGTTTAGCATGCCTGAAGCATTTATTTTTAAAAAAGAAAAGAAGAGAAAATCATACCAAAGGAAATGTGGTTACTCCACTTTATCTTATTGAGGAAAACTATGTAAACGTACAGTGGCGTATCTGCCATAGGGACCTGAGGTGTGGTCACAGCAAGGTGGGAGTCATGTAAAATTAGGGGCGAGTGCACCTGTAATGCACGCGAGGCTGACCCCATATCACCGTAGGAAAATAATAAATATAATAAGTGATCAGATATAAAAGGCCAGGGTGTCCTTTTGTTGCAGAGGTTTTATTTCCTGTTGCCAGCTGGTAACAGGAAACCTGCTGAGAGAGAATAAAGCCATCAAGTCTCCGACCATTTGTTTATGCTGTCAAAAGATAACGGGAGGAGCTTGGGCATTTTGAGAGATCGAGATTTTCAGCAACTTCATGCTGTATTATCATTCCACAAGGAATCCCAGGTGATGTGTTAAGCATCTGGGTATATCTGACACTTTCGTTTGAATAAACTCTGGTATTTCAAAATCATACTCAGGAAGTTTATGGGGTATGATGAAACTACAGCCCCTCATACACAGTGACTCTCCCTCTTAGATGAATAAAGTGTAAGCTGTGAACATTCCAATAGGAAAGATATATATTGACTTTATAGTTATTGGGCAAATTGTCCACACATTTTTAGTTGATCTTTTCTGTAAACTATCTTGTCCTCATTTTCAAAGACCTGTCCAAAAGATATGGCTGGACAGGCAGATTAAATTGTACAGAAAAAACATTCATTTTAAAGAAAAACTTAACCACTGGTTTTATTCACTTCCTCATAGAAAATTAAAGTGTTTTGTGTTGTGTACCATCATTTCATTTCTCCCCTAGACACTAGGTACATCATACACCAGACACTAGAGCCAAAATAGTGACCGTGTGAGATCTAGCGAGGTAGCGTTAGGTTCCCTGCACATAATTCATCATCATCATTTATAGAGTCAGGGGCCTACATGTGCTTGACCTCACACGGTTAATACATACACGGATTTCATTCTTTTAGGATACCATCATAACCTCCCCAGCAAATCAAACTTTGCTACATCATCTAATCATTGGCTCATCATCTAAGGATACGACCACAGCACAAGATCATTATCATCATAACCCCCCACTCCCAAAGGAGCATAGGCCTTCAACAAACACATGCCAAGTCCTCCTGTCACGTGCCATCATCTCAAGTTCTTTCCATGCTCTCTTCATCACCCTCACCTCTGCCTCCAGCTCTCCTCTCCATGTGCCTCCAGGTCCACCTCTGCCTCTCCTTCCCTGGGAGTTCCAGAACAAGGACTGCCCCGCAATGCCATCAATAGGTTTCCCCAGTGTGTGTCCCATCCATCGCCATCATCCTCCTCTCATCTCCCGTTCCACTGGCACTTGTCTAGCTCCCGTCATCAGTTCCACGTTGGTAACCCCGTCACACCAATTCAATCCCTCTATTCCACGCAAGCACCCATCCATGAAAGTCCGTAGCCTCTTGGTTGTTGTCTTTATTGTTCTCCATGTCTCAGAGTCATACAATAGGACTGACTTCACATTTGAGTTGAAGATTCTTATTTCGTGTTGGATCCGATTTCTCTTGATATCCATATATTTCCCAATGCAATAAAAGCTCCTCTTGCCTTTTGTATTCTTATTTTGATATCGCTGTCTGTCCCTCCAACTTTGTCTATATTACTGCCAAGATATGTGTATGATTCTACATCTTGTATTGGTGTTTCTTCAAGTTCAACCCTGTTATCATTACCTGCATTTATTCTCATTATTTTTGTCTTTTCCCTGTGTATTTTCAGACCCAATTGCTGTGACCTCTCATCGAGTGTTTTCAATTTGTCCTGCATCTGATTATGTTTATGGGACAGGAGAGCCAAGTCATCAGCAAAATCCAGATCATCCAACTGCTTAGTCAGAGTCCACTGGATTCCATTTCTGTTGTGTGTTGTCGATGATCTCATAACCCAGTCTATTGCTAGTAAGAAAAGAAATGGAGACAAGAGGCATCCCTGTCGCACTCCTGTTCTTATCCCAAACGGTTCTGTAAGCTGTCGTTCGTGAAGAACTCTGCATGTCATGTCTTCATATGTTTTCTTTATTAAATTAATGATCTTCAGGGGAACTCCATAATGCCTCATCAATTTTCAAGGTGATTCTCTGTCTACACTGTCAAATGCCTTTTCGTAGTCCACAAATCCGATGTATAGTGGTGAATTCCATTCCAGACTTTGTTCAACTATTATTATCAAAGTGGCTGTCTGGTCTGTACATGATCTGTTTTGTCGAAAACCTGCTTGTTCATCTCTCAGTTTCTTGTCTATGGACTCTTTTAATCTCTCAAGGATAATCCTGTTTAATACTTTTCCTGGCACTGATAGTAACATTATTCCTCTATAATTTGTGCACTCTTGTAAATTTCCCTTCTTGGGCAACTTAACCAGATATCCTTCCTTCCATTCTGCTGGTATATCTTCCTTTTCCCAGACTTTACCAAGTAATTTATATAACATCTCTGTAGCCGTATCGATATCTGCTTTTATGGCCTCTGCTGGAATGCCATCAGGTCCAGCCGCTTTTCCATCTCTTAGAAGCTTTATGGCTTTCTTTATTTCTTCCTTCGTTGGTCTTTCACCGTTAATTTGTAGCTCTTCTTCTGCTGGCTGGATGTCTGGGGGGTTTTGTTGAGCTGGTCTATTGAGAAGGTCACCAAAATATTCTGTCCACCTCTTCATTTGCTCTTGTATATTGCTGAGCAGTTTCCCATTCTTGTCTTTTATGAGGCAACTTGTTTGCTTGTATTTCCCTGTTAGCTTCTTTGTGCTGTTATACAGTTCTCTTATATTTCCTTTGGCTGCAGCATCTTCTGCCTCTCTTGCCAACTCCTCAATATACTTCCTCTTGTCTCTTTTGATACTTCTTTTTACTTCTTTGTTTGTTTCTGTGTACACTTCTTGAGCTTTGGCTTTGGAACTTCTGGTTTTGCTTGTGTTTAAATATGCTTTCTTGTTTTTTCTGTCTTTTATCTTATTGATGGTTTCTGTTGTTATCCATGCTTTTTGTTGTCTTTCCCTTTTCCCCAGTATTTCTTCACATGTCTCATTCCTTACAGTTTTGACCTGCTGCCAATAGTACTCTGTATTCTCTAGTTCTTCCAGCTGTTGGAGCACTTGGAATTTGTTGGATACTGTGACCGCAAATTTGTCTCTTGTTTCTTGATTTCTTAGATGTCCTACATTAAATTGTTGTCTATAATTGTGCATTGTTGCATATCTCTTGAGTTTCATTTTTACTTTGGCTATCAGAAGGTGGTGATCTGATGCCACATCTGCTCCTCTATATACCTTTACATCCTGCAATGATGATCTAAACTTCTTGTTTATGCACATATGATCAATCTGATTTTCTGTTCTATGGTCTGGTGATATCCATGTTGCCTTGTGTATTCTCTTATGTGGAAACATGCTTCCTCCTATAGCCAGTTGTTTTGAAGCACAGAAGTTTGAGAATAGTTCCCCATTTTCATTCATTATTCCTAGCCCATGTTTTCCCATGACTTCTTCAAATCCGGTATTGACTGTACCTATCTTTGCATTCGTCCCCCATCAAAATTGTGATGTCTCTTCTTTTAACTTTATCCATAATTTCCTGTAGTCTAGTATAAAATGCTTCTTTCACCGACTCTTCTTTGTCATTAGTTTGTGCATAACATTGGATGACATTTACATGTATTTTCTTTTTAGCTGTTTTAAAAGTGGCTGTTATTATTCTGGGTCCAACAGCTTCCCATTCAATGATTGCTTTCTGTGCTTCTTTAGATAACATAAGAGCTACCCCTTCACTGTGGTGTGAACTTTCGTCTTCATGTCCTGAGGACAGCACCAATTCACCTGTGATGAGTTTCTTCCTGTCTATCCCCTTCCACTTTGTTTCACACATTCCCAGAACCTCGATTTTATATTCCCTCATTTCTGCTGCTACTTGTGCCACTTTCCCTTGTTCGTTTAATGTCCGAACATTCCAGGTGCCAAATCTGGAAGTTCTCCTAGAAGAAAGAAGGTTAGTCAGCAACACAGACTCCTTTCGGCTTTCTCTGTGTTGCATCATACGCCTCCCTGCGAGAGGACCTTCCCCTGTCTTGGATGGCTGTGTTTTATTTTCCTTATTTGACTTGTCCATATTTGTTGAAGTTTTTTGTGGTTTAAATTGTTTACAGGATGGGGTAACCAGCCCCATGCCCAACCCTCCTTAGTCGCTTTCTACGACATGCATGGAAGGGAACAGTGTTACTATTCTTTGCTCCCCTTTCGGGCCCCGGTAACACACGGGTGCACAGTACAAGATAGCTGACAATAAATAAATTTAACACCTCTTTACAGGTAATTTCCCTTTTATTAAGACTGCACACAGAGAAGCCACACACGGCCATTAACACATATGAAATACATATAAATATAAATGCCAATACCACTTGCCTAATGACAACTCAATCTATCAGTGTCATACCCACTGACATGTCTCTATTTTTTTTTCCTCTAACAAGCGGCACTCGAGCGTTCCAGCCCTTTTGGCCCAATGACACGTCATTGCGAGGCTGGGGAGCCAGTGGACTTTCCTTCCAACCCGTTCAGGAGCTTCGCTCCTTCCCATCCACAGAGGGTTTATCTGCAGGAGCCGTTAGGTCATTCAGTCAAATTCCCGGTCGATGACACTCCTACAAATGCCGGCGACCGGCTTGAACCTTGAAAACCTGGTCGCTAGCGCAACGTCTTAACCATTACACCAGCGCGGCTCCCACATGTTTCTATTCAATGAACATTACAATGATTTTCGCTCACCAGCTAAGTCCTGTACTATGATCAAGCAATACTTAATTACAAATGACTCATCATCAACGGCCTAAGGAAATGCCACTAGAAACTACACCACCACTCTAGAATTATGCAAATTAATCCACACCGCATGAAGAAATGGCAAGCACTATAAATGAACAATAATGGCATCCACTTCTCAGCAAAAATGCTGACAGGGAATTCTACTACCTTTTTTTGCGCCAGAATTTGTTTCCACTTCCCTTCCGGTCAGCTGACCAAACGGGTTTTTCATTATATCAATGTTGTCACTCTCAGCGTGACCAACCTGATATTTCGGCGAACATATATACTGTGACACAGACCTTCACCTTCCCAGCCACTATATATTAACATTTGTTCGTGTTAAATGTTGTTTGACTATATTATGCATTTCCCTAGGTCTGTCCACTCTTAACACCTCTTCTATATTTATAGGTAAATTGGATGTCTGCAAATAATCTAACATTGGTATTCTCATTTGTTCATACCTCTTACATTTTAGCAAGAAATGTTCTATATTATTGTCTTGAAGACATACTGCACAGTAAGGTTCTTCTGTTCTGAAATAGCCCTTTCCTAGCTGTAATCTGAGAAGTTTCTTATTACTGGGAATTTTCAATTCCCTAGATATCTGAAATTTTCTTGTTGAAGCCTTGAACAACTTATAAGCATGTCTTCCTTTCAGATTTTTATCCCACTCTGCTTCCCATTCATCTGTTACTAAATCTTTAATTAAGCTCTTAATCTCCGATTTACTCATCCCTACATTTATTAGATTTTTATCAGATCTACCTTTCTTGGCTTCTTTATCTGCTTTTTTATTTCCCTCTATGCCAACATGTGAAGGTATCCAAGCAATTAAGACTGAAGATCCTCTGGAATATAAGTATGTAGTAGCCAGAAATATCTCATCTATTATATCAGGTCTACTACATTCTCGTAAGTTTCTAAGTGCTTTAATTGTTGAAAGAGAGTCAGTTAAAACTGTTAGTTTTTTGGGGAGGGTTATTAGAGAAATACGGCTAAATCTCTGACAGTTAGAACACTAGATTACTGGGGGAATGTAAATTTCTGTTGGAATTTTCCTATTGCCATTGTACAAGTGAGTAGGGATTACCTGCCTTTTCAGTTTAATAACTACAGTTGAATTTAGCAATATTATGAATATTCGTTCAATTTTATTAATTTTTTATTGAGTATTGTCTGCTCTCAACCTATTTAGAAACTCTTCTTCAGTCATTATCGTGTATGTATCTTTGATGACACATTTCCTTGTTTCCTTGACAACGTCTAGCTTGACTTTAACACAATGTGCCAAATCTTTGCAGATAACCTCACAAGAGAAGTATTAACAATAGCTGTTCAACATATACCAAACTCTAGTATGCTTCACCACCTAAATCCACACAAACTTTAGGAATAAAACAGTGAATGCACAGTGAAATAGAACCCCAGTACGATGGTGGACAGTTCAATGTACAGAAATACACAGACAAAGAAAATAAGCTCTTCAAAGATACAGAAAACATAGAACAGAAGAATTTATAGAATCTAAAAATTGATGAGGCATTATGGAGTTCCCATGAAGATCACTAACTTAATAAAGAAGACATTGTCGTAATTTTTCTTTGAGAGAATTCTAGTGGATAGTGGTCCCGTTAGAGTGTAGAATGATAGTGAAGGCTCTGTGAGAATAAGGATTTAGGAAAGAAAGATAGTTGATTCACAAGTACTGGGAAGAGTAAGAACAGTCTCTTATTACGACAATATTTGTCTCTCAACACTACTCCTACCACTCTTCTGAACAAACAATTGTTTGCCAGTCTCCAGTCACTCAGGTGCACACACCGATTTGGTGATTCTGACACACAACGTACGTGAATACAGACTACGATAACAAATATGTTATGTGGGTTTGGACCAGCCGACACGAATGCTAAAAGTTTTATTACTTTTATTTAGCATAAAATCACTTCACAAACAATTATCAATTTACATGCAGAAATCAAAGGTTACAAAACTACAAATGACACGGTGGGGAGGGGATTTTGAAAAGAAGTATCCAATACACCTTTCCCGCTTGTATTTTACAAGAAAAGCCCGGTCCCAAAGACGGGGGGGGGGGGGGAATGATGATGATCAGAGATAGGCAATTTATCCCGACGGTAAATTTAGTACTCTGGGACTAGGGGTTACAGTAATAGGGGGGTAGAGAAAAAACTAGGGGTCTCAAATGTTTTCCCTGTATTCTACAGATTTACGGGAGGGGGAAATAAACACAGTTAATAAATCCCGCTAGGAGAAATCCCATGTAATGAATACAGTACAAAATCAATGCTAGGTCGAACTAATTAAATGGTAGCAAGATCAAATCTCCTTTCATTAAAAAAAACACGCTTGTGAAGGCCTACACACAGTCACGCTCACAGACTTACCGAATCGTGGCTTCTGACCCTTCATAGGAATTACACCCAAAAAAAAAGCACTAAACATTGGCTTAGGTAAATGTATTTTCTTCCGTGTACAGCCCCAGATTAGCGGGTTGTTGAAGTTAACAAAGTGTCCCGAAATCGCTGGACGTTGAAGTCTAACGGTACTGTTTGTTTATTTAATAAAGTTCCTAATGAATGGCACAGGCACTTTGCTAGGTGTGAGGGATGGTGTGGTTCCTAAGATTCGCACAGCTGGTGGTGATAACTTTCTTTTTGGCGTAATGTCACAGACTAAAACACTGAGGTAAGTTCTTCTTCGTGGGGGGTGGGGGGAGGGGGGGGGGGGGAAAATCCGATGAGAATACTAGGCGGACACTTTTCAGGTAAATCTGTGTTCTCTTTCACAACTAGAGCATTAAATAAAATATTGAGTGGCAACTGTTCTGCTCCAGTTTAACTTTAAAAGACTTCATGAATCAGGATTTCTTGGGTTGCTTAAATCTCATGTAAAATTCAGAGAGCGAGACTCATAACAAGTCGCCACAAGTTTAATTTTAAAATGTTCATAAGTCACTGGAGTTATCGACTGTGTTTGGCAGAACTCTGTCTATATTTAATTGCTTGGATGCCAGGTTTAGTGATCATTCTGTATGAAAGAATGAAAAAACATGAAATGCAATAAAATCATATAAAATCTGACGCGCGATAAATTTTACAGTTAGCCTATTTTCTGCACTCGCGTCTTCAATTAAATAAATTCAAGAAAAGCTCCCCGCGAGCACAATCTGTTACCGTAGTTTGTTCAGGTTTCATTCTAGGTTTCGGTTAGCATTTTGACTTCGGTAACAAATATATTTTTGAGGCTAAGTTCCTGCTTTAGGCTTGTTTATCATTGAAATACATTGCTCTGGTCATGTGATGACTATTCTTAGTGTAGAGCGAGATCGTGCTAAGATGTAAACAACGAATGCATGGGCCAACAGTGATAGTATTCAATAGCGTAATTTCACTTGACAAAGTCCGCTAAGTTGAGAGTCCACAGGTTACATTTATTAACGGCATACAAGTTCAGTTAAAACAGTTCATGATCAATCAAGAAAATACATCCCACAAAAAAAAACGTCTCATGAGTTTACCTTATTGTATTCGTCCTACCGTCAAGATTATTTACGCGTGATTCCATAATCCGGTAACGAATAATTTGACTTAGGCGATCAATATGAATTCTGCATACTTATTCAAAAACAATTTGCTCCCGATACATTCTATCCAATTGAAGTATATTCCACTTCAGTAACTGAGACGTAAAATCGTATCCACTAATAATAGGCTGACCCTAGTGCCATATAATAAGTTCCTTTATATAATTATTATCATCATGGGAGACTTCCACCAAAACCCGTCCGTCACGGACCGCTATCAATACAAAAAAGGGTACAATTACAAGGTCGTCACGTCGTAGCTTAACAACGTGAAGACGTCATCCTAAAATCTAGGTGACCTATATTCTTTGCGTTCAAAACCCTGAACCGCGAAAACCCAATAACATATAAAACCAAAATGCGCAACGTTAAATATAGCTCTCACTACCCTAGTAGCTACAATCTGAAATCCTCACTTAACATCCCCCTGGTCGACGGGGTAAAAAAAATCTATCTCATAGATTTTTTTTATTTATTTATTATTCTCATCCCGAAACTAAAAATGTACGAGATTATCGGCCTACGCATCACATAATATGGTCAAAGGTTGTAGTCAACTTAGTTCATGTCACTAAAAAAAAAATGAAATGTCAAATTAAATAAAGATGTCAACTGTCAGCGTGTCTACTAAGAAATCTATTATTATGTCTCTAACTAAATTAATATATTAAGAGTGTAAAATAAGAATCATATATGTGAATATTATAATCTAAATTAATAAACTAAGATTAACTAAATGTAGTGTGTAATGTATTATAGACTGTAAGTATAGCTTAATATATATACACAAAACAGGTAAATAGAAACAAATAAAATTAATACAAGGGAAGAATGTGTGAAAAGAAAAGTACTAGTAAGCTAATCGGATAGAGTAGCGTCTGTGTGTGTAAAGAAAGAATAGGTACGTAGAATTAATTAGATTAATCTATTCTAGTTAAAGTATAATATCTACTATAATATATATTAATAATATGCTAACGGAACAATTCAAAATTTCATATTATTAAAGTGTGTGATATGCTATGTATAAATGTTATTTTCTTTTTATTTCAGTTTATTTCTTTATTATAAGTCCTTGAAAGCACAATGAATACTCTGTCCGTATTTTGCAAGTTCCATCTGTCATAAATTAGGTAGTCATACTTGCTCCTTATTCCCGACGAAAGTAGTTGAAAATATCTTTGTAAGTCGTTTATCATATGTTACACCATCAAATTTGAAAGAACACTGTCTCCGAATTGTATTTTTACTTGAATAATGTTTTACGTATTCTGTATTATGTAAGGACACTAACCAAAGTCCGCGAAAATTCCAGCAACGTTGCTACTGTAAAGTGATCATCTATAGCGAAATGTCAACATTGTAAATCATGCGTAGACCTTCTTTCTTTGAGACATCATTTGAACTAGGAAACTGTCAATTCTTTGTTTTCGAATGTACTTGAAGACATCATTTTCGTTTGTGGCTGACTCGATATGTTCGTTCATTATCAGTTCCTGACTTGCAGTATATCTAATATAGTTCAGTCAGTTTCAGTTTCTCTTGAATTCATTGACTTATTCATCTGTATCGTTTGGTGACACTGGATTCCGAGATAACGCGTCAGCGACAACATTCTCATGGCCTGGGATGGCCTCAATAGTGAAATTGTAAGGCTGTAGTAATATCGAATATCGCGCCAGCTTGGCGTTCTTATGGTTAGCTTTCTTAAGTGAAGCCACAGCCTTCGCATCAGTCTGTATTACGAATGGAGCGCCGAGGAGAAATTTCTGTAACTTCTGTATGGCCCAGATGACGCCCAGAAGTTCTTTATCAATCGCTGCATATTTACGTTCGGCCTCAGTAAGTTTCCTCGATATATGAGAGTAGGGTGAAGTACGCCCTCATGTTTTTGTAAAAGGGTACCTCCCAATCCGTAATTGCTCGCATCTGTACGGAGTATAAACATTTTTTTAATATCTGGCAACCTTAGAATAGGTGGCCTGGAGAAAAATGATAAAATTTTGTTAAAATGTTCCTAACAATTTCATGAAAGTTGTATTGCAAGTAGCAGTCCACGTGCTATTCATGGGCATATCCTTCTTCAAAGTGACGACAGGACAATGGCTCATGCTGCATTGGCTGAACATGAGTAGAACAGTCAACAACATTACTGTCCAACTTAGGCATGTGAAAATAACATACAGACAAAAAGACTAAGTGTCATTGTAGATAAGACCACAAAATACTATATAAAAGAAAAGTTCACACTAATCCACCTATGTAGAAATAGATTACTAGGAAAGAAGATAGACGATGGCTGCATATGCTAAGTCATCAAAGAATGAGATGAGAACACCAAGTGTCAATAGGCTAATATCTGCGCAAAGCAGAATTAGGTACCATCTGTAAATGGAGAGAATGGTGATGAAAACATACACCATTGTCACGCTCGACAACCAGACGAGCATCCCTATTGTTACAGAATGTAACTAATGCCTCCCTATTCTGACCATGGAATGATGGCAGAAGACGAACAAACTTAACGTTTGCTGTATAATTGAAGAAATTTCCAAGTGCCTGCCATGTAGTACCTTGTGGCAGATTACGCACTAGAATGGTGTGAGAATATGCACCTTTCCCAATATATGTAGTCTCATTGTCACGAAACTGTGAACAATGAAGATAATTATTTCTAGTCATACAAGAATTGACCTTTCCCTTTCCCATATACTTAGTATTCTTATGAGCTGACGTATCATCCTGATTGAACTTAGGATGATACCTATCAGTATATATGGCAGTAGGTTTCCTGCATGTCGGAGACACTTCCTTGCTGTGCAAAGTAAAAACTTTGCCGACAGACTTATGTGTCTTAATTTTATTATGTAGGTTCATCTTAACCCTAACATTATTTCTCTTTTTAGTAAAGTCCTCATTATTGTTGACCACCTCGACAGTTTTCTTGAGATCAGTATCAATCTGATCATGTCGCCATGATTTGTTATCTGAATTGGCAGTATTTTGTCGAGGGAAGGTGTACTTGCCTCGAAATGATTTACTAATCTTCCCTGGATGTGTAGACGCTTTAGTATCACACTTTGTACTTGAGGCATGTCGTACAATAGAGTTATTATGTCTGTTGTCCAGAAATATCTTCCTGCTCAACACGACGTCTAGCAGACCATCAACTCTTTTTCTTTCTTTCGTACCCTCTAAATTCAGGAGTGTAATCTCCTGTCTCTGTCTCTTATTTATTCTCTTCAGGCTATCATTCATATTTTTCTCCTTCAGGAGCAACGCTTCAAAGTTAGCTAACTTTTTATCAATTTTATTCTCGTGTTGACTTTGAAAACGTTTAAATTCTTGATACTCGAGTTCAAGTTTGTTCATTTTAATCTCTAACAGCAGGTAGGA
Organism: Oreohelix idahoensis; assembly: GCA_024509875.1. Taxonomy (NCBI): domain Eukaryota; kingdom Metazoa; phylum Mollusca; class Gastropoda; order Stylommatophora; family Oreohelicidae; genus Oreohelix; species Oreohelix idahoensis. Next base: position 34,580 of record JAMPIV010015122.1, read on the forward strand.
ACTCTTCATGTCCTGCTTTGTTACTTCTTGTCTATCAACTTCCAATATCAACCGTGAAACCTCAGATTTCAGCTCCTGAATCTGAGCCATATGTGTATGACAATTGGTCATTAACACAGTATCAACCTTATCTAACTCAACCTGAACACTCTTTTCATCAAAATTCTTCTCCTCTAATGTACCCATATGTGTACAATCTGCATTTAAAGCACTATTTCCATTACTTAATTCAATATCAACACTTTTCTCGTCAGAATTCTCCACATCTCGTATCTCCTTATTTATATTCACTAACTCAGGTTGTATATTATACTCCTCAAATATCCTTTTAGTTTCTTCTAAATCCTCAATACGTTTTACTTCAGTCTCAAATTCCTCATCACTAGGCATTTTATTCCCTAATGCCATTAAATTTCTAATAGCCGTCTGTCCCAAGGCATATGATTTTAAACTGATACCTTCCATAGTACATATCATTTGTCCCATCCTCACAAAATCCTCTAAAGTAAGCATGATAAATATATAAATGACTCCCTAAGTCAATAATCTATGTAGTTAATCCACACTATGTTTTAAGTAGCAATATAGTGTATTAAGTTATTCACCTATGTACCCAGTAGCCAATGTATTACTATGCTTAGTAAAGTGTACTAAGTAATCTCTAATTTGTCTGTTATATTCAAGACAAAATATATTTTTAAAGTTATATCTCAATATATAACATCATCATGCCCTAGTCATCAAGGACAAATAATAGTGGCTTGGACTATCACTGCAAATGCTAGCAGTTATTCCATCAAGTCCCTTTATTTTCATTAAAGTAATCAAAATATTTTTATGTTATTATTTTTCTATAATAAAATTAAGTCATTATTATCCCCACATCAATAATTAATTAATATGTATCACAAAAACAATTAACTAAAGTTTCACAAACATTAGCACATCACAATTGACGAATGCAGACATAAAAAATGATTTCACGAACTAAATCAAGAACGGAAATGGTATGAGAATTAAACCAAAATCTAGGTCATAGTACCAAAAAAAATACGAACACAGAAAATAATGACATCACAGGACTCTATAACTGACGAATATGTACAATTATCAAATAATCGAAAGTAAGATTGAGAAAAACATGAAAGATTACAAACAGTAGACGAAAATGAATATACATGCAACTTATTACAAAAGAATTACACCAGATTTAACGGGACTATACACCTAACACGTAATATCGAATTTTTGCAATAACGAGCAGAACGTTCCTCAGTTTATGTTAGAGGGTCTCCCGTAGCAAAATTGAAAAAATTCAATGATCCCTAATGAGAACCATCAGAATTGTTTGTGGTCTGCCAAGGCGACATAACAATCAATCCTGATTGCCGCCAACCAAATGCCCGCTTAACATTACAAACATGGATTACATATATATATATATATATATATATATATATATATATATATATATATATATATATATATATATATATATATATATATATATATATATATATATAACATACATGAATGAAATATGCCAACGAAGGAAAGTGGACCACAGTTCGCTATCATTGCACAAACGTGTACTTAGCTTTACAAGTTTGATAGTTTCCCCCGGACAGTGTTAGCATACGCCAACGGCGAAGATAGTTCTTTCTTGCGGTTGTTATTGAATGTTTGAGAGTACAGGCTTTGTTTCGAATGCAGTAATGTTCTTAATTTGTCGTTAGGCATTCTTGTAGAATATCTTGATTTCTGCCGTTCCTCTTGCACATAATTTGATGACGTAGTTGCCCTTGGGTCGTTATGCGTAGTGCGTCACAGTTTGTAGGTCACATGAGTGATTCATGATTATAAACATTTCGTAGCGATACTAGAAATAACTGTCCTTTTGTCACAATCCACTTGTTTAGCCTCAATAAGAAACAATTTTTCGATCCCCGCTATGGCCGCCAACTTTTGTTACCGTAGTTTGTTCAGGTTTCATTCTAGGTTTCGGTTAGCATTTTGACTTCGGTAACAAATATATTTTTGAGGCTAAGTTCCTGCTTTAGGCTTGTTTATCATTGAAATACATTGCTCTGGTCATGTGATGACTATTCTTAGTGTAGAGCGAGATCGTGCTAAGATGTAAACAACGAATGCATGGGCCAACAGTGATAGTATTCAATAGCGTAATTTCACTTGACAAAGTCCGCTAAGTTGAGAGTCCACAGGTTACATTTATTAACGGCATACAAGTTCAGTTAAAACAGTTCATGATCAATCAAGAAAATACATCCCACAAAAAAAAGTCTCACGAGTTTACCTTATTGTATTCGTCCTACCGTCAAGATTATTTACGCGTGATTCCATAATCCGGTAACGAATAATTTGACTTATAATATAATAATAATAAATTCTTTAAGCGCCAAACACGGCGCATAAGGCAGAAACCAGTGCTCTCTTTGACTTAGGCGATCAATATGAATTCTGCATACTTATTCAAAAACAATTTGCTCCCGATACATTCTATCCAATTGAAGTATATTCCACTTCAGTAACTGAGACGTAAAATCGTATCCACTAATAATAGGCTGACCCTAGTGCCATATAATAAGTTCCTTTATATAATTATTATCATCATGGGAGACTTCCACCAAAACCCGTCCGTCACGGACCGCTATCAATACAAAAAAGGGTACAATTACAAGGTCGTCACGTCGTAGCTTAACAACGTGAAGACGTCATCCTAAAATCTAGGTGACCTATATTCTTTGCGTTCAAAACCCTGAACCGCGAAAACCCAATAACATATAAAACCAAAATGCGCAACGTTAAATATAGCTCTCACTACCCTAGTAGCTACAATCTGAAATCCTCACTTAACACAATCTATATATATAGAGAACTAGATTGCATAAAATAGTTATAACTTCCGTTAACGACTGCAAAATTAATTTACGCGTCTATTGTATTAGGAAATTAACATATAGAGGTAACATTTAGTTTGCACTAGAACTTTGAAAATGGGTTTATTTAATAAGTTTAAATTTACACCACAATCCAGTGAAATAAAATGAAATAACTAGACCACTGATCACTCGAAGCTAATGTATAAATGACCGTCTGCACAGAAAAGAATTCACTATAATATATGTATCCGAACGATCCAGAGGGAATCTAGCAGGGTTCTGCTATAGGTAGTGCTTCTTAAAATCTGTCAAAACGAATGATAAAATGCAGTTTTTCAGAGTCTTTATTTATACTAACTGGAATGTAACTTAAGGGGGTCGTGTGAAAATTTCACACCTTTCTTCATCTTGAGGAAAAATCGAGATTCTACGCCGTCGTGCTAACCGCGATGCCTCCCTGGCTTCCGATATCCGTTCGTCTCAGGCTGCTCGCATGAGGGTGCGAAATCTCTGCGAGAAACTAACTTCGTTAGCTGAGAGTTCCCTGATTCCTCAGATCGTATCGCTTCTACGTTTGATTCTGAAGACCAGCCTGCCTTTGATGGGACCGCTCTCCCGAGAAGCTTTGGCAACTCCCACTAGGCGGGGTGACAGCAAGGTAAGGAAAATGAACTGCTGTTAATTGCTCTAGAAACCGGAGTGAGTCTCTGACCACGTCCCCTTTGGGCCGGCGTTAAGGAAAAGATTGCTATAAATCGTTCTCAGAGATGGTCGTGGGCGTGATTTAACCTCCCATCAAAGGCCATGCGATCTCAAAAGTTCACAGAAGATAGCAGTCTGCATATTAATGATCCAACGTGTAAAATCCTCGTGGAAATGCTGCATGCTTAATTAGCCCAGGTGCAACGTTCTAGACTGATGAAAAGTTACAACAAATGTTCAGGGGTTTTAATGTTATAGAGAGGGAAATACACTGTCATCTTAATAATTCAGGTCAGCTGAGTTGTCCGTCACAATCGTCCCCTCTTTTGAGACATGGAAACTCGTTTTCATGTTTCTTTCGTGACAATGAAGCTGCCCTGATCGGTAGCTTTAGGATGATTGGTATTTACAATTTCGTCCTCTTCCTCCGTAATCCAGTTTCTACTCAAGAAGTCAGCTCCAACATTCTGTTTTCCAGGAATATATTCCACTTTAAAGGAATAAACACTCAATAACAAGGCCCAACGCATTATCCTTGCGTTGAATTCCTTATTGGCACCCAGGAAAGCTAATGGAGCATGGTCTGTTTGCACCGTGAAAGAAGTACCATACAGAAACTCATGATGGCGTCTGATGCCATGAATCAGAGCGAGACATTCTCTTTCAACGACACTGTAGTTGCGTTCAGCCTTATTTAACTTTTGACTGCCATAAGCAACTGGGAATAGCATATTCGGGTCACTGTCCTCGGCTTGAATCAATGTTGACCCGATGCCCTGACCTGACGCGTCGACTCTCAGTACGAAAGGTTTCTTGAGGTCAGGTAACCTCAGAATGGGGTATGCCGACAACTGTCCTTTCAACGTGTTGTAAACGTGTTCGCATTGTTGATCCCAAATGACCTTATCAGGACGCCCTTTCTTTGTGAGGTCAGTCAGAGGTGCTGTGAGTCCGTTGAACTTCTGGATGTATTTCTGGTAATATGCACATAGTGATAAGAAGGAACGTACGTCTTTCTTTGTTCGGGGTCTTTTTGTTGCCACTATTTTCTCCACGTTCTTCTTAATAGGCCAACTACAGCCGTGAGAAATAGTATGCCCCAGGAAGTCCAGCTTTTCAAATCCGATGAGACATTTGCTAGGTCTAGCTGTGAGACCCGTTTCCTGTAGTCTCCTGAGGAGCATAGCGACTGTAGCAATATGTTCTTTGTAGGTTTCCGATGCAATTAAAATGTCATCCATGAAATTATGGATATGGGGACTTTGCAAAGGTTCTAAAAGCTTTCTCATCATCCTGGTAAACACTCCTGGTGCGTTATGCAATCCGAACGGCATCACATTAAATGTGTAATGTCCTTCATTAGTGCTGAAAGCTAACAAAGGTTTAACTTCCTCCTTGACTGGTATTTGATAATAACCTTAACTCAGGTCAATTTTGGAGAAAATTGCTGCTTTGCTGAGCTTAGTGAACCATTCAGAAACGGTTTGGAGAGGTTCGGGCTGAAATTCCGTTACCGCGTTTAGCAGCCGGTAATCTATACACAGCCAAACTTCCTTATTGGGCTTCTGTAACAGCACTACACTCGAACTATAAGGAGATGTCGACTCGCTAATAATTCCTGCCTGACGCAGCTTGTCTATTTCTTCGCGAAGTGCATCAGCTTTTGCGTACGGGATGGGGTAAACTCTCATTCGAACAGGGGTCTCGTTTGTTAATTTCATGTCAAATTCGATGAGATTTGTTTGACCAGGTGCATCCGTTAAGATTGCACTGTACTGCTTCAGTAGCGCCCTGGTTTCTGTTTGTTGTTCTATTGAGAGATTGTCGCCGAACGTGACATCTTTAAAGGATTCTGTGGGTTGCAATGGATACTCCATGCAACCATCATCATCATCCTCGTCTTCCGTTGCTATGGCGACAGCCAGGAGATGCTCGGAGGATGGCACTGGTCTTTCCAGATATTTCTTAAGCAGATTTATTTGGAAGACCTTCTCCTTTCCTTTAAGGCAGATCTTGTAATTAGTACGTGAGATCTTTTTAAGGATGGTAAACGGCCCTTGCCATCCGATGCGAAGTTTATTGCTTCCGGTTGGAAGTAGCAACAAAACTTTCTCCCCTGGTTGTAGTTCTCTCTCTTTTGCAGCTTAGTTGTATCTTTTAGTATGTTTAGCGCGGGCTTTCTTAAGGTTGGTGTTGGCTAGATCCCATCCTAGCTTTAACCTTTCCTTGAGCTCAGATACATACTTGCTTGCAGAGACGACTGTCTCGTCAGCCTTTTGGTTTGTCAGGGACCGAAGTAAGGCTTCTAGTGGCCCCTTAACAGGTCTGCCAAATAAAAGTGTAGCAGGCGGGAATCCCGTAGACGCTTGGGGTACCTCTCTGTAGGCGAATAAGGGAGCAGATATATATAGGACCCAGTCTTCCGGTTTCTCCTGACCCAGCTTACGTAACATCAGGGTGAGGCTGCCATTAAAACGTTCCACGAGCCCATTTCCGGCCGGATGGTAGGGACTTGTGTGGATATGTTTGACCCTCAAGATCTTAAAGATCTTCTCCATTAACAGGCTACGGAATTGGGATCCATTGTCCGTCAAAACTTGTTGAGGGAATCCCAACCGTGTAATGATTTGCACGAGGGCTTCTGCGACATGCTTGGAATCTGTGCATGTTAGCGGTACAGCTTCGGCCCACATTGTGCAAGTGTCGACTAAGGTCAGGATGAACCTGTTCCTTCTTTTGGTCCTTTCCAGGGGTCCAATGATGTCGACAGCAACCCGTTCAAATGGAGTCCCCACAATTGGCATTTGCCCCATGGGTACTGGGGATGTCAAGTGCTTGGGTGCTACCCGTTGGCACTGGGCGCAGGATTTCACATACCTGATAATGTCAGAGTTCATTCCTGGCCACCAATAGTGGGTTTTTATTCGCTGAATAGTGGCGTTTTGTCCCATATGCCCGCTAAAGGGAAGAGAGTGCCCCATTTCTAAGATCTGGCTTCTGTACTGCGTCGGTACTAGGAGCTGGTTATTCCCCGTGTCCGGGTTGCCCGTTCTACGATACAATACGCCATCCTTTGAAAAGATGTCTCCGTTGTGTCTGGGGTCCTTAGCCATGGGCAGTTTTCTAAAGCAGAGCTCCAGAGTAGGGTCCTTTTGTTGCGCCTCCTTCAGTTCATTCGGCAACAAATTTGGCGCAGGCTCCCTCTCCTTCTTAGATTGCCCTCTTGTGGTTACCGCTGCCACAATCGGCTCTTTTGGTCTCCCAATAAACACATATCTACATCCCAGGATAACTGGGTAGATCGGATCATCCATTATGGCCGCTTTGATAACACCTCTGACAAAATCAGAGTGCATCTCTACCAGTGCGATAGGAAGCGTTCTGGGTGCATCACTCTTGAAAACTCCACTTAGTTTGACGGTTTCCTCTGTCTCCTGACCGGGTTTGACTAGGTGTCTGGCGACAATGCAATCAAAATTTAATCCTGTGTCAAAAAGACAAGTAGTAGAGGTACCATTCAAAAGTACAGTTCCTCGCGTTGAGGGTCGGTCCCCCTCAAGTTTAGAATCACTGACATTGACTCTACCTTTCGAGGCTGTATGCAAACATCCGATGCGGTTTGGACCGGTTTGTTTGCCCTGATCAGACGTTCCTGGTGTAGGGGTCTTCCCTTTTCCTTGACCTTGGTGGCCGCGCTGCCACGTAGGCTTGGCGGGTTGATCAGAAGTATTATTTGGGGGGTATCGGGTTTTGTAGAATTTCGATTTTTCTTGGGGAGGTCTCTGGTTATTATTATCTCGTTGGTTATAATGTTGAGAAGGATTGGAAGAATAGGATGACTGCTCTAGATTTTGTTTTCGAGATGGCTCATCTGTGGGTTTACGTTTAGTGCTGGGAAGTTCGGCCATTGTATTGCTATAGCGTTCGGCCTTATTGAGGATGTCCTCAAGCCTGACTGCCCCCTGTTCAGCCAAAAATCTACGGGTGTCATTCGACAAAGTGGATTTTATCTGTTCAACAAAAACAATTTCTAGAAGTCCCTCATATGAAAGAGGTAATTCAGATAATTCTATGCACTTTGTCAGATAACCCGTGAGACGTGAAGAGAACTGGGGAAATGTTTCCGTGCTCTCTTTTCGGCTGTTTCTGAACAACTGCAAAAACTTTCGGGCCGTCATCTCAAACCGCTCTAGCAAGGCCTTCTTCAGCATGTCGTAATCATGTTGGTTCGGTCCCAGCTTTGTGTATACGTCATAAGCATTGCCTTTCAGTGACGTTGAGAGTTTAAGTGCCCAGCGGGAACTCTCTAACCCATACAGATTGGCGAGCCTCTCGAATTTTTCTAGGAAGCTGTCAATTTTTTCGTTAGGGCTAGGAAAAGACTCTAAAGCAAAAGACATCGCAGTTAATTGGGCAGATTGAGTACTGGAGAGATCCACTGACTGAGGCTGGGGTGAAGACGGCTCTCCATTACTGGAAGTAGCAGCACCCCGACTCTCTAGAGCCTTAAGGGCCAATTCGTGCTGTCTCTCCCTCTCTCTCTCTCTCTCTCTCTATATATATTCCCCTGCGAACTTCCATCTCCGCCTCAATTTTCTTGTGTTCCAATAGGCGTTCTTCCGCTTCTTTCCTATCTGCCCTCTCCTGTGCTTCTCTCCTATCTGCTCTCTCTTTCTCTTCCTTCCTCTCAGCTTCTGCTCTCTCTTTCTCTTCCTTCCTCTCAGCTTCTGCTCTCTCTCTCTTCCTCTTCCTTCCTCTCAGCTTCTGCTTTCTCTTTCTCTGCCTTCCTCTCAGTTTCTGCTCTCTTTTTCTCCGCGTCATATATTTCCAGTTCCTGGTTGACAAACGCGTTTGCAGCTTCTGCGTCAAAATCTGATTCTTTCGCCTCCAGCCTCAAGATGGATCTCATCTTAATTCTCTCAGCCATTGTTAAAGAATAGGATGTAGTACGCCTAGAGAACTAGTGAGAGGAAACAAGAAGGGAGAAAAAAAACTCAATGCCGCAACGAGAAAAACACGAAGTAAAAAAAAAATTACTTAATTACCTCCTACCTGATAATGTGTTAACTTATCGCCGCTATTATTGTCACTTAAGACTCTTAACGCAAGCGACTATGTCAGCTTAACTGATAAATAAAACACTAGGAAAAAATCTACTATTACTAACAGTAAGAGAAAAATTTATATGAAAACAATTTAAAAGGAAAAAAATTTTTCCTGAAAATTGTAATTCTCCACTAACAAACTCCGCCCTTCTGAAGTCAATTATGAGATGAGACGTTGTTAACTGGATTTAAAAAAATCAGAACAAGCCGTCTTTAGCTAAGCTCAACTCTCTAACTTCAAAAAAACCTTAGTGACTGTTACACAATCACGCGATCCAAGCAATTATATAGAAAAAAAAATTTCCAATTTCTCTGCCAGAAATTAAAAAGGTAATAAATATTTTATTAACAGTAACTTCCTGCTCCTGTGGAAAGAAACAAACCTGTAATAATTATTGTGTGGTCGGCTCAAATACTAAAAGGCGTTGTCTAGGGGAAGTAATTACTTTTAAAATTATACCCTACTTCACAAAGACAATCAAACACACTCGCTCTAGATAGACTCAAAATACCAGCAAGCGCCTATTTATTGTCGTACTCGCTGCAGATGAAGCTCAGAATCCCAGACGAGCTAACATTTATGCTATTGCAACAAATGTAGCTCAAAAATAGCTCAAAATCTCGGACGAGCAACCATTTATTGTCGTAATTTTTCTTTGAAAGAATTCTGGAGGATAGTGGTCCCGTTAGAGTGTAGAATGATAGTGAAGGCTCTGTGAGAATAAGGATTTAGGAAAGAAAGATAGTTGATTCACAAGTACTGGGAAGAGTAAGGACAGTCTCTTATTACGACAATATTTGTCTCTCAACACTACTCCTACTACTCTTTTGAACAAACAATTGTTTTCCAGTCTCCAGTCACTCAGGTGCACACACCGATTTGGTGATTCTGACACACAACGTACATGAATACAGACTACGATAACGAATATGGGTAAGTTATGTGGGTTTGGGCCAGCCGACACGAATGCTAAAAGTTTTATTACTTTTATTTAGCATAAAATCACTTCACAAACAATTATCAATTTACATGCAGAAATCAAAGGTTACAAAACTACAAATGACACGGTGGGGAGGGGTTTTGGAGGAGAAATATCCAATACACCTTTCCCGCTTGTATTTAACAAGAAAAGCCCGGTCCCAAAGACAGGGAGGGAGGGGGGGATGATGATGATCAGAGATAGGCAATTTAACCCGACGGTAAATTTAGTACTCTGGGACTAGGGGTTACAGTAATAGGGGGGTAGAGAAAAAAACTAGGGGTCTCAAATGTTTTCCCTGTATTCTACAGATTTACGGGAGGGGGAAATAAACACAGTTAATAAATCCCGCTGTAATGAATACAGTACAAAATCAATGCTAGGTCGAACTAATTAAATGGTAGCAAGATCAAATCTCCTTTCATTAAAAAAAAACACGCTTGTGAAGGCCTACACACAGTCACGCTCACAGACTTACCGAATCGTGGCTTCTGACCCTTCATAGGAATTACACCAAAAAAACAGCACTAAACATTGGCTTAGGTAAATGTATTTTCTTCCGTGTACAGCCCCAGATTAGCGGGTTGTTGAAGTTAACAAAGTGTCCCGAAATCGCTGGACGTTGAAGTCTAACGGTACTGTTTGTTTATTTAATAAAGTTCCTAATGAATGGCACAGGCACTTTGCTAGGTGTGAGGGATGGTGTGGTTCCTAAGATTCGCACAGCTGGTGGTGATAACTTTCTTTTTGGCGTAATGTCACAGACTAAAACACTGAGGTAAGTTCTTTTTCGGGGGTGGGGGGGGGGGGGGTAAATCTGATGGGAATACTAGGCAGACAGTGTTCAGGTAAATCTGTGTTCTCTTTCACAACTAGAGCATTAAATAAAATATTGAGTGGCATCTGTTCTGCTCCAGTTTAACTTTAAAAGACTTTATGAATCAGGATTTCTTGGGTTGCTTAAATCTCATGTAAAATTCAGAGAGCGAGACTCATAACAAGTCGCCACAAGTTTAATTTTAAAATGTTCATAAGTCACTGGAGTTATCGACTGTGTTTGGCAGAACTCTGTCTATATTTAATTGCTTGGATGCCAGGTTTAGTGATCATTCTGTATGAAAGAATGAAACAACATGAAATGCAATAAAATCGTATAAAATCTGACGCGCGATAAATTTTACAGTTAGCCTATTTTCTGCACTCGCGACTTCAATTATATAAATTCAAGAAAAGCTCCCCGCGAGCACAATCTATATATATAGAGAACTAGATTGCATAAAATAGTTATAACTTCCTTTAACGACTGCAAAATTAATTTACACGTCTATTGTATTAAGAAATTAACATATAGAGGTAACATTTAGTTTGCACTAGAACTTTGAAAATGGTATTATTTAATAAGTTTAAATTTACACCACAATCCAGTGAAATAAAAATGAAATAACTGGATCACTGATCACTCGAAGCTAATGTATAAATTACCGTCTGCACAGAAAAGAATTCACTATAATATATGTATCCGAACGATCCAGAGGGAATCTAGCAGGGTTCTGCTATAAGTAGTGCTTCTTAAAATCTGTCAAAACGAATGATAAAATGCAGTTTTTCAGAGTCTTTATTTATACTAACTGGAATGTAACTTAAAGGGGTCGTGTGAAAATTTCACACCTTTCTTCATCTTGAGGAAAAATCGAGATTCTACGCCGTCGTGCTAACCGCGATGCCTCCCTGGCTTCCGATCTCCGTTCGTCTCAGGCTGCTCGCATGAGGGTGCGAAATCTCTGCGAGAAACTAACTTCGTTAGCTGAGAGTTCCCTGATTCCTCAGATCGTATCGCTTCTACGTTTGATTCTGAAGACCAGCCTGCCTTTGATGGGACCGCTCTCCCGAGAAGCTTTGGCAACTCCCACTAGGCGGGGTGACAGCAAGGTAAGGAAAATGAACTGCTGTTAATTGCTCTAGAAACCGGAGTGAGTCTCTGGCCACGTCCCCTTTGGGCCGGCGTTAAGGAAAAGATTGCTATAAATCGTTCTCAGAGATGGTCGTGGGCGTGATTTAACCTCCCATCAAAGGCCATGCGATCTCAAAAGTTCACAGAAGATAGCAGTCTGCATATTAATGATCCAGCGTGTAAAATCCTCGTGGAAATGCTGCATGCTTAATTAGCCCAGGTGCAACTTTCTAGACTGATGAAAAGTTACAACAAATGTTCAGGGGTTATAATGTTATAGAGAGGGAAATACCCTGTCATCTTAATAATTCAGGTCAGCTGAGTTGTCCGTCACAGACATATGAAGACATGACATGCAGAGTTCTTCACGAAGGACAACTTACAGAACCGTTTAGGATTAGAACGGGAGTGAGACAGGGATGCCTCTTGTCTCCATTTCATTTCTTACTTAGCAATAGATCGGGTTATGAAAACATCGACATTACACAACAGAAATGGAGTCCAGTGGAATCTGGCTAGACAGCTTGATGATCTGGATTTTGCAGATGACTTGGCTCTTCTGTCCCATAACCATAATCAGATGCAAGAGAAAATGATAATTCTCGATGAGAGGTCACAACAAGTGGGCCTGACAATACACACGGAAAAGACAAAGATTATGAAAATAAATGCAAAAAATGATAGCAAGGTTGAAATTGAAGAAACACCACTAAAATACAAGGTATGTAGAATCGTACACATATCTTGGAAGTAATATAGACAAAATTGGAGGGACAGACAGTGATATCAAAATAAGAATACAAAAAGCAAGAGGTGCTTTCATTGCACTGGTAAACATATGGAGAAGAGAAATCAAGTCAACACGAAAAAAAAAGAATCTTCAACTCAAATACAGAGGTGAAAATGATGAGGAAAACATGGAAAGAACTTGAGCGGATGGCACAGGACAGGAAGACTTGGCATGTGTTTGTTGAAGGCCTTTGCTCCTTGGGGAGCTAAAGGGTATTGATTGATTGATGGAAGAATATTTTAAAAAAAATAAGAAATAAGAAAAGTGAATCAAACAAAATATTATTCAAAGCAAAAGAGAATCACTGGAAAAGATTCTGTCAAACCCTAAATCCCAAAACACACTCTATTACAGATGTGTGGAATAAATTAAAGGCTATAAAAGACAGAACTAAACAAATGACAATAATTACTATTAAAAACCCAGAAAGAGCAAATACTGACAAGCAAAAAGCTAATGTACTGGCCAGATACTGCCATAATGTTAGTTCCATGAAAAAGCTAGGTCAGAATGAGAGTACTAGAAGGAAAAAAACTCATTATAAACTCAGTGAAAAAGTAACTGGAATTACAGAAAAGTTATCATATTTAAATTCATATATTACAATGCAGGAAGTGGAAATGTAATAAAGGAAAAAAACAAATACAGCACCAGGACATGATATCTTAAGCAATGAAATACTGAAACACATACCAAGGAGTACCTTAAGAATTGTAATATCTCTGTTTAACTAAATTTTGAATTTGGGGAAAATCCCAAGACATGGAACGTGGCAATAGTTATTCCAATATTAAAACCAGAAAAAAGATGACCATGTTGCTAGTTCATACAGACCAATTTCATTAACTTCCCATCTAGGTAAATTGTGGCCACCATAGTTGACCAGTGACGAGAGTGAACCATTCAACAATCTGCAAGGAACAAGCATCGGCTGGAGCAGAAACTAACCTACATCTTACTGGCAGCTAAGTACGCACTTAAAACTGCCAAGTAAATTCTTTTTAGAACTCCATATCCAGATCACCAGTGATGAAATTTTAGAGAAGATTATTAAATCATTATTTTTTTTGCATCGTTAACGATAATTGACTTCAATTTTGTTATGTATATACATACATACATACACACACAAATTTATAGTTCATTCAATCTTTTCGAGTGACCTTCACCCGTATGTCGCAATCATTTTAAATACCTATAAACAGAACTATTGAAAAAATCTTTTACTGATTTAAATCAGTTGGGACCTCATCAAACCGAGCTTGTTCTTCTTCTTGTGATCGCATCTTTGATGTTTACACCATCAGACGAGTTCTCATGATGAATTCGACGGTTGTCTGGAGTTCCTCTTTAGCTCCATACAGCTTTGAGTTTAGTGTTGAGTCATTGGGCCAGTATATCTTTCTTAACTGCTCGTACAGAGGACAATCCTGTAGAACATGCTCAGCAGCATGTCTGTTTAATCCACATGTACACAGTGGTGAAACAGACAGTCGTAGTTTGTACATGTGTTTATTCAGTTTGTACATGTGTTTATTCAGTTTGTTATGCCCTGTCCTGAGGCAAAGAATGGTGATCTGTCTCTGCCGGTCAAGAGTGTGGTAGCCGTCGTTGTGTTGAATCTGTTTTTTTCTGGTAGCGTGGATAGCTCTCTTTTTCTCAAAGTATGTGATTACATTATCTTCTTGTTCACATTTTCCTCCCTTTTTTGCAAGTTTGTGACGATATTGCCTCCCCTGCTTTGCAGTAGGGGTCCAACAATAGCCAAAACTCAAAAGTATCTAATATAGGCTTCAATGGAGTCTATTTGTACACAAGATTACTCTTGGCAAAAATGTAGAAAGAAGAGTAGTAAAGCTTCTATCACACTGGAGTCTTCACAAGAAATTCAGGTAAGCGAAGACGATACTGGCTGTCGCTGAGACGTTAATTCTGTAACCTGCCGACCATTTTTGTGAAGAATGTAAGCATTTATTTATCAGGTCGTTTTAGTCCCCACCCCTGATTTACTCAGTGGAATTCTATTATTCAAGTATAGCTCTGTTTAGAATGTGTGTAGTAATTGACTGAGACAAACATGCAGTAACTTTAAAATGATCAAATCGAAGTTAAATTTGTAACATTACAAATAACAAAATTTAATAATCACTTTAGTTTTAACAGTTTGAAAATAACTTGAATAGTTATGGATAAAGAAAAGCTATCATCTTCGTATTTGAGAATTGCGAAAAGGGTTAAGAAATTCAGGTGGCAGCATATGTTTGAACTTAGCTGCCAATGACGGTTCTGACTTTTCACACTGATCACTCGTCTCTGGTCAAGGTTGTCGGGTGTAGCTCGTCTCCAAGAAAGTTCAAGGAAAGTCTACACAGTGCGTCCTTTGTCTCAAAGCGTAGGCCACTGATTCCGCCTTGTTCCAGAAATAGTACGTTCTGCTGGTACCACCAATAACTGTGATAGAAAAATAGAATAGAACGCTCTTCTGAATTTGGCGTTCTCCTACACATAGTTATGTGTCCCCTCTCTTCTATTTCACCATAGCACATAACTCAGAGTTTACCCTCGATGAGAATTAAATTTAATCCATCGGGATAAAACTTCCTCATCATTTAAACTGAATAGCTTTAGCTTTACATTACATTTAAATGAAAAGGCTAATCGTACAGATATACTATGTTTTACATTTACATCTCCACTGTTTGAAAAGTGTTCACAATATAAATTCATTCATGTTTCATTTACATTTAAACTTGTGGAAAAGTTTGAAACTTCTATTACTTAAAATGAATATTTTCACATGGGCATTTACGCTGGTTTAAAGCGTGAAACCTTACATTAATTTTAAAGTGAATATGTTTATAGGGACATTTACACGGCTTTGAAAATGTAATGCTTAGAATGTACATCATTTCTTTTCATTTTTCCCTCCCTGCTCCATAGGGAACCTGGAACTACTTTATGCTTTTAGTTCTCTTTACGAAACTATCAATAAAGCAATCACCAGCCCATGCAGTGTTGGTTCATGAATCATCATTCTACACGCTGAGGTTGCCAGCCTCAAATGACTTTGACATCCAATAGCGAGTTTCACACAATAAAATTTCACATGGTAATATATACATATATATTTTAGTTCACATGTTAGTAATAAAATATGAAATGTAAATCCAACTTACGCCAATCCTGGCTACATACTTGTCGCACAGATGAATAAAAGAGACGAATCGTTCTCTTACAACACGCGTTTGGGATTTCTTTTAATTTTACCATAGATTGCCTCTTATGACTCCGTGTGTCTTCAGTTTTCATACCCGGTTGTCCTTATTACAATTTGAAAGAGATTTTTCTGTCTTTTATAAGTCTTATCTGGTTCTCCAATGAAAGGTCCGGATAACAATTAGGAATTATGAATCTAGTTTTCACTGTGGCGAGGTCTCATGTTGTCTTGGGGAGAATGCAAATCACAGAGAAATAAAACTGTGAAATTGTCAGCCTATATTCCCTCCAGTGATGTTATGAATCTAATCAGAAAGATCCAATCATTTCAAATCATGTAGATAGGGTGTGATATTTCAAAATAGTCCCACGTGAAGGTGCGTGCCTGCCAAAGTCAAGTATTACCATGTATGGACATCTGATGACTTGCATACACTTAAAGTGAATATGTTTATAGGGACATTTACACGGCTTTGAAAATGTAATGCTTAGAATGTACATCATTTTTTTCATCTTTTCCTCCCTCGTCCATAGGGAACCTAGAACTACTTTATGTTTTTAGTTCTCTTTACGAAACTATCAATAAAGCAATCACCAGCCCGAACGCTATACTCTGCAGTACACCAACACATTTGTAGACTCATATTGTCTAAAATGTAATAAATCCATGATTACTTTTTAACCAAGGACTGGAAGCGAGTATATTACTCTTGTCTGCCCCCATGTACGGGTTATCATGTGCTTCGCCAGGAAAACAAATCTGGTTGTATTCACACTCCTTGGATAACCAAGCCCCGCTGCTTGAAAAGGTGGTCAGACCGATATTGTGATAAAATACTGTCGCTGATCGTCTAATAACCTGACGTAACTTAACACGTCTTCGTGAAGCGTGAATATGACACAATAAGATAAGAATTACTCCCGTGGCAAATACTGCCATAGGAGAGTGGCGTGTTAGAGACTTCACTATGCTATGTCCTTCATGGAGCAAAATGGTGAAAATACAAATGAAAAGGCATGATTTATGCCAAATGAAAGCGATGAGTTAGAGAAATGAAGAAAAAGAAAGGATACTGCCGGAGGGCTGAAGGTGTGAGAGATCACACAAAAGGGCATGTTCAGTCGCTTTGTCACAAAGTTTATCTGGCGTTTCATTTCCGGGTACACCACAATGGGATGGTTCCCACTGAAGTATGGTTCGTTTTTTGGCAGCTACCTTGCTTAGTTCATTTCTCAGATGCTGGAGTTTACCACCCTTTAGAGCTTGCAGTACAGACAGTGCATATGTGAGGATGACTACCTGGTGGCAGTCAGAGTTGGTGTTACAAATCATAATTGCAGCTTGCTCAAGAGCTTGAATCTCAGCTGTATAGTTAGAACAGAAGTTACCAGTGGGAATATGCCTAATCTCACAGTGGTTGTCAGGATATGAGATAAAGATACCTGCGCCATCATTATTAACAGCATTTGTTGCTGATCCATCTGAGTAGGCATGTATCCATGATTGTTCAGGATAGCGTTCTTGGATTATACTCAATGTAGCAGTTCGTTTTTGCAGATCGTTATACTCATATCCAATTTTGAGACCACTGTGTCACAAGATGGATTTTGGTGCGTCCACTTTCCGATCTCTCTTTCACTGCGGCAGTATCAATTACATGTTTGTACTGATTTTATTGCGATTTTTTTCTAGTCGCACCCGTTTCTGTCTGTTTGCTATGTAGCAGAGAGTTTGTTTGTTTAAACATCTGACACCCCTTGTTGGTGATAATACATCGAGTTTGCCAGGGTGCGGCAAAGCTTTGCTAAGACTAGGCCAGGGTGCGCAACAGATAAGAGATTAATCGTCTGTGCGACACATTCTGGACAGTCACGCATGACATAATCGTTTCCGGTACACCTTGTTACAAAGAGATTAATTTGCATGAAAGTAATAAGTTGTTATATCAATTTGTGTGAGGTTACCGATATGCCTGCGAGTTCGCCTGACAGGTCAATCGGATGTTTACAGTCCATTTTCAGAAAAGTAATGTTTGAAATGTTGCAAATCATGCTTTATTTGCTAAATGATGTGAATGTCCACCAGTGGATAAATGTAGATGTTGGGACTGGTGTAGTAAAGTGTAACGATTGTCAACTCATCAAACCCAGCACAGTTTTGGTCATACAGGTCATCTTGTCCTGGAACGTGATGAGGCTCCGACAAGAATGTGAGTGTAAACAATGAGTGTGTATCTGAATGTCAGTACGCGAATGGTAGAATGATTCGATAGAGTTGACAGGTTGGTAGTACATCACTCATACTCACACTGTTCGAATTCAAGAAGTACTGGAACTACGGTGGTCTTTTTATAACATTTAATGGGACGCACACTTGGACAGTACGTGTATGGTTACAGGAACAAATGTCGACATAGACAGCATAATGTTGATCACAGGAATATCATCTTAAGTTAGCATTCATGCTTGGCAAATATCATAATGGAGCATTCGTAAATAAGCATTCAGCGTTCCATCATGTAAATCATCTGGCTTTACTGACTGGGCACGTCAGACCATAACCAATACATAGGAAGGCTCCTAGACCTAACCTCGTCTAGCGAATATTCCTTCACGTAAAGTTCAATATATATATATATTTCATAATATAGGAATCCCAGACATGGGTTCTCACATGTAGCAGTGATCTCTTGGTTCATCGAGCGATAGTACAGGCATCCCTTTTTCTCACTCGATAAATACAAAGTATATGAATTTCAACATGGCTGTTCTCTCTCTCGTGAGCTTCACTCACTATAGAATATAGACCAAAATTAGTCATTCATTAAATGTCCTCATTTCTTCATAGGTTCTCTCATAGAGGTAATTGAATAATATCATACAATCCAGTGCTGATACATAGGAATGTCTTCTTCCTTTGAATGGATATTCTTTTTAAAAGTACCACTGTGCATCTGCTTATCAACAACGATGGCGAAGCCCAAGTTCATAATAAATTGTGGTTTTACCTTTTTATGCGAAATATAACTTTGCCATTCCTTGGCAAAAGAGAATAAACACTGGGGTAAAGTACATACAACATGTCTAAATGATTATCACTTTTCCCCATCCATATATAGATCACTATTTCGGCAAAAAGCCTGCTACAACAAAACTCGGCATCCTCACAGGATGACAGCCATGGATCACACCCTTGCTAGCGATACTTCCGCTGCATAGCCTTTGACCTTTTCTAGCGACAACCAAATTAGTTCGACTTGGAAATGCAAAGATATCCATATATAAGACAGACTCGTCCTACTCATACAAACACTACGTATAAATTCAGGCCATAGATATACTGAAGCAAGAACAATCTATTCCTACCCAGCCACAGAATAAATCGCAGTAGGCCTAGAGTCGTCTGCGGAGTCCGATCGAAGATGACAGAACTATTTTCAAGGGAAGCAACCCAAAAATGACTTCTCCTTAAGCACTTAAAAAGGAAATACTTTGCTTACAAAATATTTGCGAACATAATAAGAATATAAATGTATTATATTGCAAGATAGTAAAAATTGCCCTTTACAGTCTTACCACACCTCCCGGGAAAAAAAAAAAATAAAATTTTTTTTTTTTTTTAAATACATCTAGGAGCACCGTAGAATAGGCTCACAACGCAAGAATACTGCGCAGATGAAAATATCAGGAATAACTATAATTCCTAATATGACTGGTGAGAATATATATCTCAAAATCTGAGAGAAATTGTTTCCCTACGAATAAATGTTTCCAGGAAGGTGTGATGTACGTATAATACAATTCTGGTAATTATACAATGCATACCAAAAATTCACACTACAATCTTAAATTTATGATTTATGAAGAAACAATCATCAAAGAACAGCGGTGAATTAACATCAATAAACCGCTAAGTAGCGATACCATCATTCTATTATTAAATTACAAATGTGTATCTTAGTAAAGAAACAAAAAAAAAAAAAAACTGTTGTAAAGTTATACATATTAAAAAGATCCAATATTTAACAGTTAAGTGGCATCATGTGGGCATCTGGACAGAATGTCCGCCATCACATTTTCTGAACCACGGATAGCTCGTACCGAAAAATGAAAAGGTTGAAGAGCGATTGCGTATCGAGTTGATCTCGAGCTCTTCAAGTTCTTACTTTGGATAGCCGTAAGAGCTTTTTGGTCAGTTTCCACTACGAAATGCGCGCCCAGAAGGAATCTTTGGAGTTTGAGAATTGACCAAACCATTGCCAATAATTCACGGTCTAAAACCGAGTAATTCCTTTCTGCAGCATTAAGTTTTCTGGATATGTACATTACAGGATGCAGAGTTCCAGAGTACTCTTGCATTAGTGCCGCTCCAATCCCAGTGGATGAAGCGTCACTACGAAGAACAAATGTCTTATCTGTTGTAGGTAACACTAAAATAGGTGGTGATGAAAACATAGTTTTGATCTTCTCTAGTGAAGATTGGCATTCATGAGACCAGTGAACCATGTTAGGCGACCCTTTCTTTAATAGTGTAGAGAGAGGTGCCATGATAGAGGACAGATTCGGAATGAAACGTCCATAAAATTGTATGAGACCTAAAAGACTTCGCACTTGCTTTTTAGTCCTAGGGATAGAGATGTTAAGTATCTTAGTGATATTATGGTCTTCTGTCTTCAAGAAACCGTGACCTACTCGATGGCCTAAGAAAGCAATTTCGCTAAAGCCAATACAAGCTTTAGATGGTTTTGCTGTCAGGTTATACTCACGCAGAGTTGATAATAATTCAACTAATCCTGAATAGTGATCTTCCCAAGTATCGCTGAAAAGACAGATGTCGTCTAGATAAGCAATGACATCTGACCGATACGATAGGATTCGACGCATCATGCGTACAAATGTAGCTGTGCGTTCATAAGGCCGAAAGGCATAAAATTCCATTGGAAAAGGCCTCTGGGAGTAGAGAAAGCGGTAAGAGGTTTGGCGCGTTCGGATAATGGAACTTGCCAATATCCTTTAGACAAATCAAGTTTAGTGAAAAAATGCGATTTAGAAAGACGAGTAAGTAACTCTTCTAGTAAAGGCATAGGTTCAGCATCGAACTTCGTAACTTGATTCAATTTGCGATAGTCAACGCAAAGACGTATGTTATTGTCTTTTTTTCGAACAATAACCATCGGCGAAGAATATGCAGAAGTGGATGGTTCGATTATTTGTAAATCTATCATTTCATCCAACTCCTTTTCAACCTGTGTTTGGAAATGTATAGGGATAGGATAAGGCCTAACCCTAATTGGAGTATGTTCAGTTAGAACAATGTCATGCTCAATGACATGAGTTTGTCCAGGGATGTCAGTGAGGACATCCTGAAATGTTTGTAACATAGACGAAACTTGTCGCCGTTCTCCTAGAGACAAATCAGGAGAAACAGTAACGTCTTTCCATGATTCACTAGAATGAAGTGGGATCATTGGAAGCGGGAGATTAACATCCGAAAAACTTGTTTCCTCATCCTGTATTACAGACAGTGATGAGTAATGACCATGTTTGACATGAGAATCGTCCGTTGCCTGGAAAATAGGCTGTAGATAGTCAGGACGTTCATGGAACTCCGTAAGCATATTGATGTGGAAGGTTTTATGCTTCCCGTTAATATCGACGATGTAGTCAACATCTGAAATTTTCGATATTATATCGTACGGACCTTTCCAACTAATAAGGAGTCTATTTTCACGACAAGGTAGCAAAACAAATGCTTTGTCACCAGGACAAAGTTGTCGTAAAGTTCTCTTCTTATTAGCAAATTGTCTTGCCTTCTGCTTAGCAAACTCAGAAGAGGACGTTGCCAATTTGCATGCTTCGATAATCTTTTGTCTCAGCGCGATGACATACTCGTAAGAAGATTTTGTGTCATCGTCAATATTGTCAGCTGTTATAAGATCATGCAGCAAAGACATTGGGCCGCGCGGTCGCGCGCCAAAGACAAGTTCAAAGGGCGAAAACCCTGTATGTTCATTGGGGACCTCTCTGTACGCGAAGAGGGCCGCGGGTAAAACCCTATCCCAATCCTGAGGATGATCCTCAGTTATCTTCCCTAATAAGTTCTTAAGTGTTCTATTTAGTCGCTCGACCATCCCATTGGACATAGGATGATAGATGCTACTCAAAGATCTCTCTATCTGTAGAGTAGACATTACTTGAGACATGGTATCCGATATCAGTTGGGTGCCATGATCTGATAATATTTCTCCGGGGAATCCCAGCCGAGAAAATATAAGCCAAAGAGCATCTGCAATGTCAGCGGTAGTAATGCTCTTTAGAGGGATAGCCTCTGGCCAACGTGTGCACATGTCTACACACGTTAAGATAAACTGATGTCCTCTAGCAGATTTGATCTTGAATGGACCAATGATGTCTATCGCCATTTTCTGGAATGGACGAATAGGAATATCTGCAGCCTGAATAGGCGCAGCATGACGAGGACCTTTGGATTTGACTTCTTGACATACTTTA
Source organism: Oreohelix idahoensis (assembly GCA_024509875.1). Classification (NCBI taxonomy): domain Eukaryota; kingdom Metazoa; phylum Mollusca; class Gastropoda; order Stylommatophora; family Oreohelicidae; genus Oreohelix; species Oreohelix idahoensis. Next base: position 56,734 of record JAMPIV010015122.1, read on the forward strand.
CAGGATCGACAATAGATCCGTATGTCCTTGTTCACAAAAGGCCAAAAGAAAGCCGCAAGAACTCTTGACTTAGTACGGGAAAAACCCATGTGACCAGCACACTGAGAGTCGTGTGCATGTTGTAAGATCTTAACTCTCAAATTCTTGGGTACAAGAATCTGAGAATGACTTGACTTAGTGGAGTCTTGCACCATACGTACAAGTACGCCATTCTTCATTGTAATCCAAGATTTACAATTTGAATCTTTATTCGGATCACCTTTTGTTACAAGAGTGAAGAATTTCTTAAGAGTCGGATCTTCTTCTTGTTGTTTTATAAACGAGTCACGAGAAATTACCAAGGGATCATCTTGGTTATGCACTTCATTATCTTCAACAGATGAAGTTTCAGGCATATTGAGAGCTTGAGCTCTAGTGACTACTGCATTAGCAGATTGCATATTTTGATTTTCCCAAACGGAAATTTGCTCCGGAGTGCATTCTTTGACTCCGTGAATGCGACCGATGATAAGATCAGCGATCGGATCCGGCAAAAGACATGCGTGTACATCTCCTGTGAAGAAAGGAGTAGCAATCCTAATGATAGCGGTAGAGTATTTCTCTATGGTGCCGCCAAATGTTACGCATTTGACTACTTTGCCTGTAGAATGAGAAGGATCTATGAGTGACTGCCTAACCCCAATAGTTGTGCATCCAGAATCAAAAAGTACTGAGACTGGATTGTCATTTACTAAACCTTTGTGTAAGACAAGAGAACCTCTCCCATCATGCGCGATTGACGCAGGAAGAGCGGGAAGAGGATGGCCACAGCTTAAAGTAGACACTGTGGTTGGCTCAAATAATGTTTTGCATTGGGGGCACTGAGATGCTCTCCCAAAATCAAAAGCGGCACATGCCATATTATTAGAGTCATCATTATCTTTATTTTGTTTATAGGCTTCGTGGGACTCTTGCTGTGCAGAGTTCGCCTGGTAATGAGCTTTATGTTTTTTGAATTGTGCTCTACCTCTGTTATTATTGCCTCTGTACTTATCATTGTTTCCACTATTATAACCTCTACTCGGGTTTGAATCATAGCTCCTTTGGTTACTATCATCATATTCATTATAATGAGTATCTCGGTAATTATGATCCTGTTGTCTCCATGAAGGAAAACTTGGATAGTTTCTAGAATGACTTCCTTTGCGAAAGTTCCTGTAATTATGACCACCCCTGAATCGAGGGCTGTCAGCTCTTCTCCAGGTATTCGAAGAAGAACCCTGAAATGATTGGTTACCTTGGTTCTGATAACTGTAATAGTTACCTTTTTTATTAAACCTATTTTGAGGTCCTTGGAATTTGTGAGAGTGATTAGGGTTGTATGGTGTTGCAGAAGCAACTGGCATACCTTCTTTAACCTTACTGTTGCTAATGGCTACGTCCGGATGTGCAGTGACGTATTGGGTACAATACTGTTCCATTTCTTTTAGAGACTTAGGTTTACGCTCATGTAAGAATTCGAGGAAAGGTTTATTTATACTTGACATAATCTTGTCTCTGAGTATCAAGTCCATAAGGGCTTCATAAGTCTTTTCTGTTTTGGATAGCTCAATCCAACGATCAAATGTAAGACGTGTTCTTGCAATGAATTCTGAGAATTCTACACCTGCCTCAGGCACCATTGTCTTAAACAACTTCCGATAACCCTCTTCAGACAACTGATACTTCTTTAATAAGGCTGCCCTAATAACATCATAGTTATCTTTGTCAGCCTCTTCAACCAAACTTAAACTAGTCAGAGAATCACCTTTCAGATTTTCTGATAACTGGTTAGCATATTGTGATTTGTCCACATTATGTGCTCGACACGAGCGTTCAAATCTGTTTAGCCAGAATGTTATGTCATCACTGGAAGGGTTGAACGCTGGTACCTTGACCTTGTAAGTAAAGGGTTTACCATTACCACTAGATGCTTGATTAACATTACTTATGTTTGTTAACTTTAACTTTTCTAACTCAAATGCTAAAAGTTCTTTTTGGTGTTCATGTTCTCTTATTGCTTTTTTTTCTTGAGCTTCAGCTTGTAATTTTCTCTCTTCTGCAGCAGCCTGTAATTTTTTCTCTTCAGCAGCAGCTTCATCTTTTCTTTTCTCTTTTTCCATTTCCATCTGGAATCTTTTTTCATCAGTCTGTATCTGCAATTTCTTTTGTTCATCCTCTCTTTGTAATTTTCTTTCCTCAGCTTCTAATTTCTTTTCTTCAATCAATGCTTTTCTTTCTTCAGCAGCCAATGCTTTGTCATATTGAGCAACTGCCCATTCTTCTAACTGCTGACCAGTCTTATCAAGAGCCCTGCCTTGTGTGATAAAATAATCCAAGGTAGACATCTTGTCTAATAAGATCAGTAATTTGCAAAAGTAAATAAATTTACTTTCTTAGTCTTAATCAAAGACTTTGTATGATAACTTTGTAACCTGTGAAAAATAGTACTTAACTATCCCAATCACTGTGGGAAACAAGCCTTACAAAGGTCTTGTATAAATCCTTATATAATAACAGCTATAAGTTGCTGGTTCACTCTATAATATAAGTGCAGTGCACCAGAAATAGTGTTTTATATCATCAACTGTGTACCTTTAGTAATAGCAATTAACTATCAGTTGATTCTTGTACATCAATTTATATGATCAACTATATTTTAAATAGTGTATGTCGATCAGGCACAAAACAAAACAGTTATACAGAAAAACATGAAAACATTTGCGGAAATGAAATAAATAAAATTGGAAAAACAATAAAAGATAAACCGCAAGAGGATAACAAATACAAATAACGCCACAGTATATAAATATAAATTGAGAATAGAACTGAAAGATAGAATAGGGTAGACCAACAAATTACAAACAAATCAAAACAAACTAAAGAACAGAGGAATATTACAAAAACAACAATGAGTACAGACTTCACAGCTAACACTAATAGCAACAGCTGTCGCAGCAAATTTTCCAATGAAGAAAATTGCACCTATAGAAACGCACACATCAGACCCTCTATTACGTGGGATACTCTGCTGTGTGACACCGCCCAACCGAAACAACAACCCGCTGGATACAAACAAATATCACATATAAATAGTTAAACATAAATACATAAATGCATAAATAGTATGGCAATATGATGTAAATAGAGTGTTGCAGAAAGAATGTGTTGGAATGAAGGCTCAGTTACACTGCCTAATAGTACAGTACTGTGGTACTTTATTAAACAAATACTTCTGGTCTAATTATTTTAAATTCAACACAGAAATAGAAGCTCCATCGTTGATTTGAATGATAACAATCAATGTAGGACTTCTCAGTTCAATAACATTTTCTTCGCAAACACTGTCAAATATTCTCCAGTCCTGATGTGTAATGTTCTATGTTTCAACCAAGCTCGCTGTGTAACACTGTCAGTTGTATGGCAAATGTCCAATGAACCAAATGTCAACAAACCCTGACCTAGTTACTGCATACTCTCGACAGGACAGGTCACGCTGACATCACTGTAGAGTTGTACTGTTGATGTATTTGTGTGTCGTAACAGACCCCAAGGAACGTCTGGTCTCAGTAGTTTACTTCTCAATATGGTCACTGTGCAGGTTGACCCAGGAAGCTGGCACACCAGTTGTTAAACTCTTTTTCTTTGTGTAGTTGTTAACTCATACTGGCTACTAGTTGTTGAATCATGCTTTATTTGCTAAATGATGTGAATGTCCACCAGTGGATAAATGTAGATGTTGGGACTGGTGTAGTAAAGTGTAACGATTGTCAACTCATCAAACCCAGCACAGTTTTGGTCATACAGGTCATCTTGTCCTGGAACGTGATGAGGCTCCGACAAGAATGTGAGTGTAAACAATGAGTGTGTATCTGAATGTCAGTACGCGAATGGTAGAATGATTCGATAGAGTTGACAGGTTGGTAGTACATCACTCATACTCACACTGTTCGAATTCAAGAAGTACTGGAACTACGGTGGTCTTTTTATAACATTTAATGGGACGCACACTTGGACAGTACGTGTATGGTTACAGGAACAAATGTCGACATAGACAGCATAATGTTGATCACAGGAATATCATCTTAAGTTAGCATTCATGCTTGGCAAATATCATAATGGAGCATTCGTAAATAAGCATTCAGCGTTCCATCATGTAAATCATCTGGCTTTACTGACTGGGCACGTCAGACCATAACCAATACATAGGAAGGCTCCTAGACCTAACCTCGTCTAGCGAATATTCCTTCACGTAAAGTTCAATATATATATATATTTCATAATATAGGAATCCCAGACATGGGTTCTCACATGTAGCAGTGATCTCTTGGTTCATCGAGCGATAGTACAGGCATCCCTTTTTCTCACTCGATAAATACAAAGTATATGAATTTCAACATGGCTGTTCTCTCTCTCGTGAGCTTCACTCACTATAGAATATAGACCAAAATTAGTCATTCATTAAATGTCCTCATTTCTTCATAGGTTCTCTCATAGAGGTAATTGAATAATATCATACAATCCAGTGCTGATACATAGGAATGTCTTCTTCCTTTGAATGGATATTCTTTTTAAAAGTACCACTGTGCATCTGCTTATCAACAACGATGGCGAAGCCCAAGTTCATAATAAATTGTGGTTTTACCTTTTTATGCGAAATATAACTTTGCCATTCCTTGGCAAAAGAGAATAAACACTGGGGTAAAGTACATACAACATGTCTAAATGATTATCACTTTTCCCCATCCATATATAGATCACTATTTCGGCAAAAAGCCTGCTACAACAAAACTCGGCATCCTCACAGGATGACAGCCATGGATCACACCCCTTGCTAGCGATACTTCCGCTGCATAGCCTTTGACCTTTTCTAGCGACAACCAAATTAGTTCGACTTAGAAATGCAAAGATATCCATATATAAGACAGACTCGTCCTACTCATACAAACACTACGTATAAATTCAGGCCATAGATATACTGAAGCAAGAACAATCTATTCCTACCCAGCCACAGAATAAATCGCAGTAGGCCTAGAGTCGTCTGCGGAGTCCGATCGAAGATGACAGAACTATTTTCAAGGGAAGCAACCCAAAAATGACTTCTCCTTAAGCACTTAAAAAGGAAATACTTTGCTTACAAAATATTTGCGAACATAATAAGAATATAAATGTATTATATTGCAATATACTGTCATTAGGACAAGGTTTAAGCACATCAACATCATGTAGATAACATCAGTTCACTGCCTCTAGTACCACAGAGGCTCTGGCAAAAATTAGGCCGCATAAATGTCTGGCTCCCAAATGTATAATATTCTCCTTGTTTCCTCTGACAAACAAGTCATATAATTCTTTGCCAATATAAGCCGCATAAACGTCAGGCTTCCATACAATATTTTCTGTGTTTCCTCTGACAAACAAGTCATATAATTCTTGCCAATATAGCCGCGTAAATAGCGGGCTTCAAAAATATCTCAAATGTACTCTGTGTTTCCTCTGACAAATAATGGTCATATAATCTTTGGCAAGATAACAATATCAATATTCTCATAAATCTCTCCTCCGCACCAGGAAAAGTCACCTCAATGTCAGCCAACCATCTTGGGCTGGTAGCATCATAATACAAAGTACTTTGCTACAAAAAATAGTTTAAAGAGTATTTTTACCTTCACTGTTAACAACTAAATCAGACCTGTACGAAAAAGAATTATAATCTGTAATCTCCCTTAGACCATAGTATAAAAAAGTTTACATCCCTAGCTTACAACAAACTGACTTTAACAGTCTACCGCACCCCCCGGGGAAGAAAATGATAACACATTTTATTAAAATACATCGAATAGAACAAACTAAAGAGGGCGGTAGCATACAAATATCTACACATAAGTATAGCCTATCAAAAGTCATAAATAAAAGAGGAATGCCGATAGAACGACAAGATATCATAAGAAAAAGTAGATCAGTTACGAATAAACAAAGACAAGAAAGGAAAGAGAAAAGAAGAAGGAAAGCAATGCCTAAGAATGAAGAAGACAAAATTATGACTTGGCAATCAAATGCAATGCATAGCATAAATGAATACCATAGAAATATAGCAGCGTACATGACAATCTAAATTCACTTACAGCCCCAAAAAAATAATAATAATGATGAGCATGATAACCTAGACAACATGCTCATAACGCATAAATGATGCGCTGATGAAGGGCATCACAATATACGAGTACAACGCCACATACCAGGTTATTACTGACGTACAAGGGAGCGTCGGGAGATAAAAGTATCTCACAAACTAAGAGAAAATATTTTCCCAAAGTACCAATATTATAACAAAGGAGCTGCCGCAATCACACAATAAAGTGCTGGCAACATACAATGCAAGAACAAATCACATACGTATGACTTCATATATCCCAACAAAAAATACAATATCGACATGTCTCGCAATGATAAATTACAAACATAGAGGTGTCATTACCATTTTGTACTTTTAACATAGTAATCTACAGCAGTATAGAGACACCAACATATTATCATCAAAAAGTTATACCATATCATAATGTCAGACTGATAAGAGCAAGACTAAGAGGGAGGTTCACCATCACCACAATAATACAATGCTATGCACCAACAAATGACAGCGATGAAGAGATCAAGGACGAGTTCTATCAACAGGTACAAAAAGAAATGGAAACTACACCCAGGTACGATCTCATTATAGTAATGGGAGACCTAAATGCGAAAGTGGGAGCACACAATAATTATAACGAAAGAGTAATGGGGAAATGCGGCAGTGGAACAGCAAATGAGAATGGGGACAAATTAATAAGCTTCTGCAGTATTAACAACCTGGTCATTGGAGGAACACTTTTTCCACACAAGGAAGTGCACAAGTTAACATGGGAATCACCAAACGGACGAGACAGAAACCATATAGATCACATAATGATCAATGGCAGATGGAGACATGCACTACAAGACGTGAAAGTAAGAAGAGGCGCAGATGTGGGAAGTGATCATCACCTAGTAGTAGCAAGACTGAAAGTGAAACTCAGAGCTGCTGAATCAGTTACAGTCAAACAGAACAGATACAACATCACCAAACTGAAGGATCCCCTCACCAGAAAAGCTTTCGTGGTCGACGTAAAGAGAAGATATGAGATTATCAAAAGCCAGGAAAGAACAGAGACCGATGATGTTGACCAGAGATTCAACACCATCTCAACAATATATAACGAAAGCAGCAAGTCATGCTTGGGATTCCAGGAAAGAAAGAGCCAAGACTGGATAACACCAGATACGCTAAACACCATAGCGAAGAGAAAGGAAATGAAAAGAAAGAAAACAGAAGCTAAGTCTCCCAGATTAAAGGCAATATATAGTGAACAGTACAGTCAGCTGGACAAGGAAGTTAAACGTCAAACCCGTGCTAACAAAAGGACATTTCTGGATGACCTTGCAAGACAGGCAGAAGAGGCAGCACTGAGAAATGAACAAAGCACAGTATACAAAATAACTAAAATCATCAGTGGAAAACGAGGTGCAAACAATATTACATTAGTAAGAGATAAGCAAGGAAATCTCATCACAACAGTAGAGGGACAGGAAACAAGATGGGCAGAGCATTTCAGAGAAACTCTGAATAAGGAACCACCAGAGACACAATTGAATGTTCCTGAGGCTGAAAATGATCTAGATGTTAATACAGACATTCCACGAAAAGAAGAAATCATCACAGCAATCAAAGGGTTAAAGAATGGAAAAGCTCCTGGTCATGATAACTTAAATGCAGAGCTATTTAAGACAGACCCAGAGCTAGCAGAAGAACTATTAGAACCACTATTTGCACAAGTCTGGAAAACAGGGACAACACCAACAGAGTGGAGAAAAGGAATAATTGTCAAATTGCCTAAGAAGGGAGATCTTGCAGACTGCAATAATTGGAGAGGAATAACTCTTCTCTCAGTTCCCAGCAAAATACTAGGCAGGATAATTATACAGAGAATCTCAAAAGCAGTAGACCACAAACTGAGGAAAGAACAAGCAGGATTTAGAAAGAACAGAAGATGTGTAGATCATATATTTACCCTCAGGAACATTATAGAGCAGTGCTTAGAATGGCAAAGACAGTTGTACATTAATTTCGTTGATTTTGAAAAGGCTTTTGACAGTATACATAGGGACAGTTTATGGAAAATACTGAGGGCTTATCGAATTCCAAACTGTATAGTGTCAATCATAAAAAGCCTTTATGCCAACTTTACGTGCAGCATTGGGCAGAGCAACCTAACCTTTGAAGTGAAGACAGGAGTACGACAGGGATGCCCCTTATCAAACACTCTATTTTTAACAGTCATAGACTGGGTGATGCGCCAGACAACAGAGGGCAGTCCAAGAGGAATAAGATGGACTACATTTTCTACATTGGAAGATCTGGAATATGCAGATGACATTGCACTACTAGCACATTCACATCAACACATCCAGGAAAAAACGGATAGACTTAATAAGTATAGCCAGCAGGTGGGCTTGAACATCAACCTAAAAAAGACAGAGGTCATGACGCTCAATGTGAGCAACCCTGAGCCCATATCAGTAAGGAATCAGCAACTGGAACAGGCAGATACTTTCACATACCTAGGATGCATAGTAACACCAGACGGCGGAGCAAGCAAAGACATTAACAACAGAATGAACAAAGCAAGAACAGCCTTTTTTAGTCTAAACAACATCTGGAAGCTCTCTCAGTACAGTACAAGCACAAAATTAGGATTATATCAGAGCTGCGTGCTTTCTGTGCTTCTCTATGGCGCGGAGAGCTGGAGAGTTACAGAGAAAGAAATGTCGAAATTGTCCTCTTTTCACACAACATGCCTAAGAAAAATTCACCTAATCTTTTGGCCGAATATCATCACGAACCAAGATCTGCTTACTCGGAGCAAGCAAGAGGACATGCACACCATCATAGCCGGCAGACGCTGGAGCTGGGTTGGCCATGTCCTCAGAAGAGACCCCGATGCCATCACAAGAACAGCTATGCTATGGACCCCTGAAGGAAAACGAAAGAGAGGCTGACCAAAAACAACTTGGCGGAGGACTGTGGAGGCTGAGATGCATAGAATGAACCAGAGTTGGGGCACAGTTACGAAGGATGACCGCCGACCGAGCAAAGTGGAATCAATTTGTTGTTGCCCTACAAGACGCCACCAGGTGTAATGGCCACTGACTGCTTTGACGGTCGGCAGCTAAGGATCAAAGAAGAGAAGAAGAATATCATAATGTAATATCTTTTAACATAATGTCGTATATTAAAGTACAACAATGTTAACTATCTGGAGATAACTTCCGAAGTCCCAGAACATTCTGTACTCAAGAGGGCACCACAGACATCTAAGTAGGGTCACATGCCAAATGGAAAACAGAGACGTCAACTCTTGAAAGAACTGGTAAGCTGTTGAGACTCTCCATATAACAGCACTGATTCGCTGTGAGAAGCTTACGCTGTGAAACAATACAAATGAGAATCTCTGTTTGATAACCGTAGGATTTTATAATATACAATAGTTAATTCTACATTCCTAGTTATCAAATGTGGCAGTGCAAACTTCCGACCCCTATATTGTGATAATCAAACCTTCCTCCGTTACACCAAAGACGGTAACAGTGAAAGTAAATCAATCAATTTCCAATCATGAATTTAAATAAGGTCAAGGAAATGTACTAATAGAATGTTAATGTATGAGAGTGTCATGGGTATATAATAAACCCCGAAGTCTATAAGAAGATCTACCGTCATATCGCGGTCTATCACAAGTATTATCTCTATTGGAACCATTGTTCTGATTTGAACCTCAGTTAGCATAGTTGCGATTGTTATTTACTCTTTGATCACAATACCCATTAGATGGATTTTGTTGTCTCCAAGAAAAATTATTATAGGGTTGATGGTTTCTATTGAAGTTACCCCTACGAAAATTTCCATAATTGTTGGAACTACAACGTTGAGGACCGTTAAATGGTCTCCAGTTTCTTGAAGAAGGAAAATTATTACGCGATGGACGCCCTTGGTACTGTCCACAATCACGATTATCTCTCCTAGCAAAATTGTTTTTCTTTTTGCCTGTGGCAATGTGCTTAACAGTTGGATCATACTGTCTGTGCTGAGTATGATGAGTAACCGGAATGGTAGGATCTTTATCGTTCCGCACATAATGAGAATCATTCTGGGAACTAGCACTAATAATTTTGTTCTCCGTTACTAATTTATCAAAAATTTGAAAAGTCGATGCACGGTTTGTCTGAGGAATCTTGTCATGACATTTATCAAAGTTCTCACCGTGATCCAAAAGACTGACACTTGATTTACTTTTGTTGGCCTGACGCCAAGAATCACTCCTATTAGAGGCAGTATCGTTATTGCGTGGGAAATTATATTTGCCACGAAAAAATTTGTTTACCCCATGTTTAGTGTTACTGTTAGCATTGAGTGCATGTGGCTGACTCTTTGCATTTGTAACATGTTGACCACCAGCTTTATGTCTAATTCTATCCACCTTGGTAGTAGACAACATCTTGTTGTTCAAAACAATATCTAACAATCCATCAATTCTGTTACGAAGTTTTGCAATTTCTACTTCTGCAACAGCTTTCTCTCTAGCAACAGCTTTATGAATTCTTTCGTTGACTTTAACCTGAAGCCTGTTGTAATCTACTCTCAAGTCATGTAACTCAGAAGTAAGAGTCTTTTCTTTAACAATTCTATCTCTTAGATCCAAACTCAATTTTTCATTCTGAGACGTAGTCTCCAATTTAAGGTTCTTAATTTCCTGTTGGTGAGTTTGGATATTCTCCAAAGCCTTAGCTTTCTCCTGAACAAGTTCAAGTCTGAGTGCTTCCATAACACTATTATCTATAGTCATAAGCTCATCAAACTTTTCAGGAAAAACTATATCTTTCTCATTCACTACCTTTATTTTTTTCAGCTCCATAGACGACATCTTTTCCTCATGCAAGTTCATATTTTCTTCAGCTTGCATCTGCATCTGCAATTTTCTTTCTTCAGCCTCTAATTTCTGTTCCTCAATTTCTATTTTCTGTTTTTCAATTTCAAATTCCAAATCTACATAATCTGACTTCAACTTCTCATAGTTCATTTTGACTTGTTCTAGCTCTCTAATAAGAGATGTTCCTTACATAGATATTTGTTTTTACTTGAGCTCATCTCATCTTCCAGCTCCCTTTTCTCCTTTTCCAGTTGAGATTGTCTTAATTTATTCTCATGAGGAAGAGCTAATGTTTCTATTATCTTCCACAGTAGTTTTAAATCTTAAACGTAATCTATCTCCCTCACGGAGAAAATGATCCAAAATATCCATAGTAACTTATGTAAATACACTGCAGAAACTCACTTTTATCCCAACTCAGTGGGTGACAAGTCTTTGCTCAAGAACTTGTATAACTAATTTAATTTTCAATAATACAATTAATTATTTATATACCTATTGTGCATATAATCTTGACAGTGTATAACAAAATTGATAACAAGAAAGACAAAGACACGATAAAAGTAACAGATGATAACGTCCGCAGAAATCAACAAAACAATAAAGCAGAACTAAAGCAAAATATTACAAAGCCTGTAATGACAGCTGCGGATAAATTAACAAAAATAAATAACAAAAACAGTGTATAAACGAAAAGGTGTAAAGAAATCAACGATAGAAGAGGGGAGGCAGACAAATACAAACAAATTAATCAAAACTAAAGAACGGAAAAAATATAACAAAAACAATGATAGAACATCTCGGCACAGCTAAACAAATATAAAGATGACTGAATTCGGTAAAACACGAATTCAGACACACAGTCCCTAAAGAACGCTGTCGTAGGCCCTCGGTAAAGTGGGATATCCTATTACAGTCTCCGCCCAACCAAACCCGCAAGAAAAAAGAACATATATAATATAGAAACAGGGAATATATAAGTAGCCTAAATATATGAGGAAGGCTTAATTAACTCACCACATAGAGGCACAGTCTACGACAACAAACAGCCACTTATCTTAAACTGCCGAAAAAAAATTATGGCCTCCAGAACAGCAACAATGAAGTTCCTATCAGACACAGTCCAACGATAAGAGGATCCAACGCTGAAGGTTACAGGCACTCAATGATGCAAGGTACAGCTATATACAAATGCTCAGCTTCTTGCCATGTTGAACATGCACGCGGGAAATCTTGACTGGGAACGCTGTAACTCGACTTGCATAACTCGTGTATAGACTTCGTACTGTCAATCCTCTAAATTCTGTAGAATTTCAGCTTAGGAAACACGGACTGGATTCCTTTGTTGTAAGATAGATATACTTGTGTGCAACGCTGGGTACATTCAGGTAATAACGCCACTAGAACATCATATAGCCCCATCAATCTGGCTAACCACTGTTGAAATATAAGAAGTGGTACAAGGAAGATGCTAATAATGTAAATGTTATATTCCTCAACGACATTAGCACGCCACACAGGCCAGTAAACCAAGGAGTCGGGAACACTGCAACCCTCTAGTAAACATCAGGCTCAAAAAATGGAGAAACGGCTGGAACGTCTAGTCACTGTTTATTGTACGTCCGACGATACGAACAACGTGGACATCATAAATATATCTCTGACTGTTATTAGGGACAGAGTTCAATCCAGTCAGCGTCATGTAGACAACATCAGTTCACTGCCTCTAGTAACACAGAGGCTCTGGCAAAAATTAGGCCGCATAAATGTCCGGCTCCCAAATGTATAATATTCTCCTTGTTTCCTCTGACAAACAAGTCATATAATTCTTTGCCAATATAAGCCGCATAAACGTCAGGCTTCCATACAATATTTTCTGTGTTTCCTCTGACAAACAAGTCATATAATTCTTGCCAATATAGCCGCGTAAATAGCGGGCTTCAAAATATCAAATGTACTCTGTGTTTCCTCTGACAAATAAGTCATATAATCTTTGGCAAGATAACAATATCAATATTCTCATAACTCTCCTCCGCACCAGGAGAAAGTCACCTCAATGTCAGCCAACCATCTTGGGCTGGTAGCTTCATAATACAAAGTTCTTGGCTACAACAAATAGTTTAAAGAGTATTTTTACCTTCACTGTCATCCAAGAATGAAACACAAAACGTACGCCATCCTTGGCTCTCAGAAATATGTCAGGATTATAACAGGGGAAAAATCTCAAACATTTTTATCACACAGAGGACTTTGTTCCCCGTTCACACAGTCAGAGAAACATGGCTGAACATCTTCTCAGCTCAAAAAACCCAGGCCGACTGTCACGAGATACAGTCTCCCGATCCCGCCAAACCATCACGCATGCGCAAATAATCGCGTGACGTGAGTTTAGCTCACACGAGAACAATCTGCAACGTTTTCGTAAACTGTTCAAGAAAAATCTACGAACAGAAAATCTTAAATGACCAAATAGCAAGTCAAGGGAGATAACAACTAAATCAGACCTGTACGAAAAAGAATTACAACCTGTAATCTCCCTTAGACCATAGTATAAAAAAGTTTACATCCCTAGCTTACAACAAACTGACTTTAACAATATTCAAATCAGATTGGCTGATCATTTGAGCTCCATAACAAACAGAGCGTGGTAGGACAGTGAATATTACCTGACGCTTCAGTCAGTCAAATCTACTGTGAAGATCGCTTGCCAAGACACCAGACTTGCCAGTATTTAGAATTCAGAATTTTCATTTATCAGACCAGACACCTTTTACTGGAGTATTCATTGGGACTTACAATTCAGCCCAGGAAACCTATAACATTTTAAATAAGGAAAACTGGAATATCTGAAGAAACTGAAGCACACGGAGTCAGAAATTAAAGTTCAAATTAACGACCCCAAGTACACGTGTAAAAAGACATCGGCTAAAGCCTTAACTTCATCTGAGCAAATAGTATGTGAGCCAGGATTGACATAAGTTGTGATTTTACATTCAATATTTCTCTACTAACATGTGAACTATCATTCCAGTGTAAGTGTCGATGTTAACATATTTACTTTAAAATTAATGGAAGTTTCAAACTTTTCAAATCAGGTGAACGTAAATGAAAACATATTCAATTTATACTGTGAACACTTTTCAATCAGTGGACATGTAAATATAAACATATTCTATCTGTACCATTAACCTTTTCATTTAAATGTAATTTAAAGCTAAAGCTATTCACTTTAAATGTAAAGAATGTTTTATCCCGAGGGATTAAATTTAATTCTCATCGAGGGTAAATTATGAGATACATGGGATGGTAGAATAGAAGAAAGGGGACACATAAGTATGTGTCGGGAAACGCTATACTGAGAAGAGCGTTTCGTTTCTATTCATTACCATAGTTATTGGTGGTACCAGCAGAAAGTACTATCTCTGGAACAAGAAGGGAACAATGGCCGGAGCTTTAAGACGAAGGACCCACTATGTAGACTCTCCCTGACATTTCTGGGAAACGAGCTACACCCGACAACCTTGACCAGCGACGAGTGTGAGCAGTGTAAAAAGAACCAACCCATCAGAAGTAGCAGAACCGTCATTGGTAGATAAGTTCAAAATATATGCTGCCACTTGAACTTCTTGTAAATATTTACATCCTATCTCGACCGTTGTGATAACTTTTTCTTGATCATAACTATTCAAATTATTTTCAAACTGTTAAAACTTAAGTGATTATTAAATTTTGTTATTTGTAAATTTACAAACTTAACTTCGATTTAATCACTTTAAAGTTACTGCATGTTTGTCTCAGTCAATTTACTACATACAATCTAAACAGAGCTATAACATAATTCCACTGAGTAAATCAGAGTTGGGGGGCATAACGAGCTAAAATTAATCATTGCTTAATTCTTCACAAAAGTGATCGGCAGATTGTAGAATTAACGTTCTCACTCAAAGCAGCATTGTTTTCGCTTATCTGAATATCTTGTGAAGACCCCCTTAGTGATAGAAGTGTCATTACTCTTCTATCTACATCTCTGCCAAGAGTTATCTTGTGCGAAGGTAGACTCCTTTGAAGTTCATATTAGATACTCTTGAGTTGTGGCCACTGTTGGACCACTACTGTAAAGCAGGGGAAGCAATACCGTCACACACTGACTGATGTATTAATTTGGAGTGTACTGCTGGCCTGTTCCCATGATACAGGGTATAGGGTGTGCTTCAGCGGTGTTGTCTTCATGGATAGGTCTTCTTGATGCTGTCTGTTAAGTCTTTTTCCCCGATTGACAAAGCTGCTACGTTTTAGACGCCCCAATGCCAGATCATAAAGTCTTGTCTTCATTTGGTGCGTTGGCATACTGTTGTACTTTTTCATCTGGATCATGCTTTTTGTGTCTCTTCTATAGGACAATGTCTATAATCTAGTAGCTTTCTGCATCTCTGCTATTGGCGTAGTTTTCTTGGTTCCTGTAATGAGCCTGAGAGCTTGATTTTGCACCTTGTCCAACGACTGCAGATGTGAGTTAGCAGATGATGACCATGCTGCTGAGCCGAACTCTAAGTGTGGTCTTATTACTCCATTAAAAATCTTCTTTAGAGTTTGTTCAGTTGCTTCCCAATTGGTACCTTCCAGTTTTTTTTAGAATGCCTAGTCGTATTCGGACCCTTCCTTCAGCATTTTCAGTACCGGTATGCTTATTCCATGTAAGCCTTTGGTCAAATGTCACCCCAAGATAGGTGGGGTAGCTTTCTTCCTTAATCATGATTTTCCCTAGGTGTATGTTAGCTGCTTTGTCCTTGGGGGAGAGAAAGAACAGCGTTGTGGAGGTTTTGTCAATGTTTATTGTGATAAGCCATTTCTCTGCCCATGATATTAGTATGTCTGCTGCCCGCTGCATACAATAATTTGCTGTGGTGACTTATTCATCGGCGCACCAGAGTACTAGGTTATCTGCATATAAGGCTGCTTTTACTCCAGCAGGGAGATCTTTTACCAGATCATTGTCACTGATTGCCTCCCCTGCTTTGCAGTAGTGGTCCACCAGTGGCCAAAACGCAAGAGTATCTAAATAGGACGTCAAAGGTGTCTACCTTCGCACAAGATTACTCTTGGCAAAGTTGTTGATAAAAGGGTAATGACGCTTCTCAAGGGAGTGTTCATAAGATATTTTCAGAAGTCAAGAACAATGCGGCATAGGGCAGAGTAATTGTTAACATATCTGATCCGTCGCATTTTGTGAAGAATTAAGCAATGGTTATTAGCCCGTTCGCCCAGCTGGTGTAAATCCAGCGAAATTCTCTTTTACAAGAAGTAGCTCTATTGATGTAAATACAAGGAGATTGACATAAGTTTTGGGCCTGACCATGAAGGACATGTCACAGAGAGCTGAAATTTTGTATAGTGTTTATTCCTTTTCAATATAGCCACAGTCTGAATTGATACACTTCTGCCATCTCTGCTTGACCTTGAAAAGACCTTGGGAGTAGAACTCCCTATTTTTCAAACTAAACCAGTCATCACATGCCAGTATAACCTCTTCATCGCTGTCAAAATGATTTCCTTTTAGCTGTTTTTTTAAGATTTGGTAATAAAAAAAAGTCTGATGGAGCCAAATCTGGAGAATATGGTGGGTGTGGAAGAATTTCAATATTCAAATCATTGGCTGCTAGCTGCACAAGCCGTGATTGGTGAGAGAGCGCGTTGTCTTGAAGCAAAGGAAGATTTTGAGTGCGCGTTATCCCTCGTTTCCTGGTCTCAACCTTTCTTAGTTTGGTGAGAAGATCTGCATAGTACTGTCCATTAACTGTGTTGCCACGAGGCAGATAATCTTTCAAAAGGACACCTTTGCCATCCCAAAAAACAGTAAGCATCACTTTTCCTGCAGATTTCTGCGCTCTCGGCTTGACAGGTGTTGGGGTGCCCGGGGTTTTCCAACGCCACACTGGCAATTTTGGATTCGGGGTCATAATGGTGTACCCAAGTCTCATCTACTGTCACCATGGTCTCCAAAAAAATTTTTTACTGACAATTTTTGAGCAACCGTTGACAGCAATTTACCCTCGTTTGCTTCTGTTCACATGTCAACAGTCGCGTGCACACACTTTTCTCATGTTCAGTCTGTTGTGTAAAATTCTATAAACTGTTCTTTCATTTAGTTTTACTCTACTAGCTATCTCCACAATTGTCATTTTTCGATCCTGGTCAATGATTTTCATCACTCTTGTTGCATTTTCATCGTTGCACTCTGAGGCTGGTCTACCAGATCTTGGCAGATCAGCAACATTTAAGCGGCCGCACTTAAACTGTTGACACCAGTTTTTTTTACCGAAGTATATGAAGGACAAGAATCACGAAACACTGGTTCCATCTCCCTGTGTATTTCTGTAGGTGTTTTCCCCTGAAACATCAGAAATTTTATCACATCTCTGGCCTCCTTCTTTTCCATTGTTTTGTCAAATCTTTGGAGCAGCAGATCCGGTCAATAGGGTACATTGCGCCGTGCACCGTAGATGGAAAACCCATTGAAGAAACAAACGCGTACTTCACACATTCAGTGCAAATATGATGAACTTTAAATGTGCCAAGTTTCATCTTTCTCTTATGACTCCTTCATTGTCAGGACCAAGACTTATGTCAATCCCCTTGTATATCTCCAAATGTATGAGTGTGTGTGTGTGAGTGTATATATATATATATATATATATATATATATATATATATATATATATATATATATATATATATATATATATTTCATTCATAACCCTCCACTCCCAAAGGAGCATAGGCTTTCAACAAACACATGCCAAGTCCTCTTGTCACGTGCCATCATCTCAAGTTCTTTCCACGTTCTCCTTATCATTTTCACCTCTGTTTCCAGCTCTGTTCTTCATGTGCTTCTTGGTCTACCTCTGCTTCTCTTGCCCTGTGGATTCCAGAACAAGGACTGCCTTGTAATGCTATCAACAGGTTTCTTCAGTGTGTGTCCTATCCATCGCCATCGTCTTCTTCTCATCTCTTGTTCCACTGGCACTTGTCTAGTTCTTGTCATCAGTTCCACGTTGGAAACCTTGTCATACCATTTTAATCCCTCTATTCTACGCAAGCACCTATTTATGAAAGTCCGTAGCTTTTTGGCCGTTGTCTTTGTTGTTTTCCATGTCTCAGAGCCATATAATAGGACTGACTTCACATTTGAGTTGAAGATTCTTATTTTCGTGTTGGATCCGATTTCTCTTGATCTCCATATATTTTCCAATGCAATGAAAGCTCCTCTTGCTTTTTGTATTCTTATTTTGATATCACTGTCTGTCCCTCCAACTTTGTCTATATTGCTGCCAAGATATGTATACGATTCTACATCTTGTATTGGTGCTTCTTCAAGTTCAACCCTTTTATCATTACCTGCATTTATTCTCATTATCTTTGTCTTTTCCCTGGGTATTTTCAGACCCAATTGCTGTGACCTCTCATCGAGTGTTTTCAATTTGTCCTGCATCTGATTACGGTTATGGGACAGAAGAGCTAAGTCATCAGCAAAATCCAGATCATCCAACTGCTTAGTCAGAGTCCACTGGATTCCATTTCTGTTGTGTGTTGTCGATGTTCTCGTAACCCAGTCTATTGCTAGTAAGAAAAGAAATGGAGACAAGAGGCATCCCTGTCGCATTCCTGTTCTTATCCCAAACGGTTCTGTAAGCTGTCCTTCATGAAGAACTCTGCATGTCATGTCGTCATATGTTTTCTTTATTAAATTAATGATCTTCAGGGGAACTCCATAATGCCGCATCAATTTCCAACGTGATTCTCTGTCTACACTGTCAAATGCCTTTTCGTAGTCCACAAATCCGATGTATAGTGGTGAATTCCATTCCAGACTTTGTTCAACTATTATTCTCAAATGGCTATCTGGTCTGTGCAGGATCTGTTTTGTCGAAAACCTGCTTGTTCATCTCACAGTTTCTAGTCTATAGACTCTTTTAATCTTTCAAGGATAATCCTGTTTAATACTTTTGCTGGCACTGATAGTAACATTATTCCTCTATAATTTGTGCACTCTGGTAAATTTTCCTTCTTAAGCAACTTAACCAGATATCCTTCCTTCCATTCTGCTGGTATCTCTTCCTTTTCCTAGACTTTACCAAGTAATTTATATAACATCACTGTAGCCGTGTCGATATCTGCTTTGATGGCCTCTGCTGGAATGCCGTCAGGTCCAGACGCTTTTCCATCTCTTAGAAGCTTTATGGCTTTCTTTATTTCTTCCTTCGTTGGTCTTTCATCGTTAATTTGTAGCTCTTTTTCTGCTGGCTGGATGTCCGGGGGGCTTTGTGGAGCTGGTCTATTAAGAAGGTCCTCAAAATATTCTGTCCACCTCTTCATTTGCTCTTGTATATTGCTGAGCAGTTTTCCATTCCTGTCTTTTATGAAGCAACTTGTTTGCTTGTATTTTCCCGTTAGCTTCTTTGTGCTGTTATACAGTTCTCTCATATTCCCTTTGGCTGCAGCATCTTCTGCCTCTCTTGCCAACTCCTCAATATACTTCCTCTTGTCTCTATTGATACTTCTTTTTACTTCTTTGTTTGCTACTGTGTACACTTCTTGAGCCTTGGCTTTGGAACTTCTGGTTTTGCTTGTGTTTAAGTCTGCTTTCTTGTTTTTTCTGTCTTTTATCTTATTGATGGTTTCTGTTGTTATCCATGCTTTTTGTTGTCGTTCCCTTTTCCCCAGTATTTCTTCACATGTCTCATTCCATTCCGTTTTGATTTGCCTGCCAATAGTCTTCTGTATTCTCTGCATCTTCCAGCTGTTGGAGCACTTGGAATTTGTTGGATATTGTGTTTGTCTCACATCACGAATTCTAAATAATTCTGACCATACCTCGCGCCATACATTATAAAAAGATATGATACACTAACCAATGAAAACGCTTTCTTGGTTTGGTGTTTACTACCGCTGGGAAAATAAAGATGGCAAGGCCCAATCTGTGTAACCTGATTAACTTCGGAATTTTACTACAGCATTTTGGAAGAAGTACCAATTGAAAGAAGGTACCAAACCAATATAAGGGATGTTACTCTACCCGTAAGTAGTAATACTTTTACTAATACTAATATAGGACGAGAGAAATCTTGGGTTGAATGCATTCGAAGCTTCAGGTTGTCCTAAATTTAGCAGTTTAAACTAAGCATAACATAAAATGCAATTTAGAAACTAAAAGATTATTACATAGATATATAAAGCCTAATTCTGGGTATAATTTAAGCTTGGGATGAATGAGATCGCATCAGGAATAACGAAGATAATTAAAAAAAGTAGTTTTCCTACATTGAACGATAGGCAAAAAGGTACCCATATTTTCTGATCGTGATTTCATTCCTCGGGTTTCCCATCTCGTACGTCCGAGGTCACACTATAAATAGACTTGCCTAACAAACTCGGGTCAGTCACTATTATTTGAATACAGAGAGAGCGGCAAAAAAGGAGCATATGTTAATGCAAGTGTTTGCTTTCTGTACCTGTTAGCAGACCTTAATCAACCATTAAGGGCTCGTCTGTATGTGCCTGAGGGTAAGAAAGAATATATATATATATATATATATATATATATATATATATATATATTTATATATTTATGTGTAATTCTATTGATTAATCCATATATGCGATAAGACGTGTATAGATGTGTTAGGAATGGACAGTGTGTACTTGTGAAACTTACAGGCTCATGTGTAATTCTAGGGGCAAAGCCCGCCTTCGGAAATATTTAAAATATTGAGAATGATGGCCAAGTGTGTCTATGAGTTTAGAACTGTATTTAAAGAAGTATTTCTTGAATGGAATGAGACACCTACCAGGAACATAAGGAAGGATGAAAGGGATTGAAGTACTGTATAATTTGACCTATTACTTATTAGTTTTATTTGCAACCAAATTATTGTATGGAAGCGAATCATGGGAAACGAATGATAATTAAGAAGGTAGAAGAAAATTATGATCACATTGAACTAAAATGATTGTTGCTACTATACTATACCTTGTGCATCTGCTAGCACGCTAGTCTGAAACTGTCTATCGTCCCCATCTGTGTCATAGAGGGATATTGATAGGCAAATACAGGGATTGCGTTTGACTTCGTTTCAGGTTTAATCCTTTAACCTAAAGCCTACAAATAAGAAGAGGCTTCTCTTACTGAAGTTGCAACGAATGCAGTGCCAGTCTATGGTAGAGGGCCAGCCATATCGTGTGTAACAGTTGGAAGGTTTTCATCTGAAGATTCTCTCCAGCATCAGAGGGAGCCATCTGCAGTGACTCAGTTAAGTTGCTCTCAATGCAACTGTGTAGCGTATGCCTGTTCACCAAAATAAACGCATCCAGTTCGTGATGAACAGAACAGTATAGAGCTTCAATTAACTTGTAATAATAACACTATTAATTCTTCAGTGAAAGATCAAGCAAGCTAGATGGTCTACAAATGATAGACATCTTAAGACAAGTGAAAGACATTTTGTTGAACTGTTCTTAAGTTTTTAATTTTGTAAAATATTTGATTTTAAAACTTTTCAAACAGAAAAAATTACATGTATAAATAAATTGTAAATATTTACCACCAGATTTTCTTAAATTATTCAATGTTGGTAAATTTTAAATTAATTAATTCCACTAGCAGAGTCAGAAACAATAATAAATACCATAATCACAGAGGCGGATCAGGAGAGGTAGCAGTTAGGGACTCAGAGTACCACATCACCATCTTCTCTGGGAACTTACATAGCTTGACCCTACCTTTGTGTCTATACACCCTTACTCTCTTCAGAGAAGGGGGTATTACTGATAAGACCAGACTCTTATCTGGCACTATCCTGGTATCATCTGATACACCTTTATGTCCAGGATATCTTCTTATTTTTAATAACATCTGAACCTCTCGCGACATCTGTTGTCTCAGTCCGGGATTTCATTTACTACCCTGGGGTCTTTTCTTTGAGACATTCAGTCCTTTAATCGTTACTTACATCCTCTGAGTTAGCAGTAGAAGTAAAAATTAAAAATAAAATAAAAGTTAGAATAAACTTAAGCTAAATAAAGCGCAGTGAAGTACTATTGAGTAATAAACACAAATTTGGTGACTGGATACGCTGACAGTGGTCTTGTAATTAATTAGTCTTATATTAATTAAGTGTGTGTGTGGTCTGTTGATAGTAGTGATTGAGGGTCTGAAAACTATTAGTATGACAGACTTGGCAAAGTTTAGGTCTGCTACAGTGCAGGAAGCAAAAGAGTTTGGGTTAAGTGGGGAGGCTCTTATTCAATATGTCACTACTGAATGTGACAAGTATATAGAAAGAGAAGATAGGAAGTTGGAAACAGAAAAAAGATTACAAATAGAAGCTGATAGGGATTCTAAACAGTTAGAAGCTGATAGGGAGGCTAAGAAACTAGAAGCTGATAGGTAAGAAAGAAGACAGGTTGCCGAAAGGGAGGCTGAGGAAAGAAGACAGGTTGCCGAAACGGAGGCTGAGAAAGAAGAAAAACGATTGCAAAGGGAACATGAGTTAAGATTGAAAGAGCTTGAACTTCAAGGACATGGTACAGGAAATGGTTATAATTCAACCACCTCTGATACTAGTGCAAGTTATGGTACCTCAAATGGAGCCATGAATTTTCACTTGGATCCATTTGTAGAGAAAAAAGATGATATTGAGTCTTATTTAAGTAGGTACGAGAGATTACCTACTAACTATGGCCTAGAGAAAGAGAAATGGAGCCTTAAGTTATCACAAGGGCTGAGAGGAGCTTCTTATAAAGTTTTTACAAAACTTGGTAGAGAGGACAAAGAAGATTATGAAATCTTGAAGCAGGCATTGCTGGTTAGATATGAGAAAAACTCTGAATTTTATAGAAAAAAAATTCAGAACTGCCAAGCTACTTTCTGGAGAAACTTACCATCAATTCTCTGCAAGATTAGAAACCTACTTGGAGACGTGGACTACTTTTGGAAAGTGTCAAGACCTAAAAGAAATGGTCATGATGGAACAAGTGAGAGAGTCTATGCCTCCAGACATGAGAAAATGTCTTATGGAACAAGGTGCAGAGAGATTCGGGGAGATTTTAATAGTTTCTGAGAGATATCAAGCAGCTCACAAAGAGATAGGAATTAAGAAGAGGCAAGGAGAAAATAGTAGGCCAACCCCAAACCAAGATGAGTATGAGAATAGAGACCAACAACAACACAGATACAAACACGACTATGACAAACCCAGATTTGATCATAGAAACAGGAACCCTCAGGTACAAGATAAGAAACTCTACAGACAGGGAGATAAGTGGTGTAAAATTTGTAAAATGAACAACCACAATACACTGAAATGTGGTAAGAAAGTCCCTCCATATCACGCTGCATGTATGATAACAGTGGGAAAGGGCAGGAATGAACCGACAGCAAATCAGGTAGATCTCCATCATCCCCCCATCTGTGATGAAGTAACATGTAATGGCAATAAGATTATGTGCCTTTATGATTCCGGATTGGAATATGACTCAGTTGTGAGTGCATTCTTGGTACACCCAGATCAATATACCACAGAAAAAATGTAGATACAAGGGGCATTAAAAGGAACAGCCACCATGACACTTCCTATAGCAAGGATAAATGTCAAGACTCGCTATGTGGAAGGAGTGATCAGTGCAGCAGTGTGTGATGATCCTAATTACCCGCTGGTGTTTGGAAGAAGATATGTTTTCCTAGGGAACCCAATAAAACCTGTGATCATGGCAACACTCCAGGTCAGGTCAACCCCTAGGAAGGAGGAAGGAATACCACTAAACATTCATCCGAAAAAGATGAAAAAGGCCCAAGCTAAAGATAGCTCATTAAAACCTTGCTTTGGCAAAAGTGCCAAAAAGCCATAGCACCCCTAAGAAAGGACAGTTTTATTTAAAGGATGGTTTGTTTTACAGGAAAGCTGGAGCAGGACAAAAGGGACATGGACAGTTAGTTCTGCCATTAAGATATAGGGAAAAAGTTATGGAATTAGCACATGTTGTATCAGACGGTGGACATGGGAAAATTGGTACCACCTGTCAAAGAGCATCTGTGAAATATTATTGGCCAGGTATTGCTGAAGACATATTTCAGTATGTGACCACCTGTGCACAATGTAGCAAGGTGAATCCCACACGTTGGGAAAATCAACAGGACTTAGAAACGCATTGGGGCGAACATAGGCCTGAAATTAAAAATAAGGTAGACATAGTGGATAGGCCAGCACCTTCTCACACACAGTCTTCCAATAAACCAGTTACCATGGCAACTCTCCGTCTCGTACCGAGAGGGGAAACAACCCATCCCGCACCGACACAATGTTGCTCGGAATTCCTGGAACTGGCTAAAAATAGAAGTATGGTTAGTCAGCCAACTTTGAAACTGAAACTGAGGGATAACCCCAGAAAAATTGGAAGTGGGAGAGTGGGCAATTGGCCTAATGCTCAGCTCACTTCACTATACAGCTATTAAATTAGCATTATGAGGGCACCGGCAACAGTGGTAGTTGGCCGGCCCTACACGGTCCATTGGAAGTTCTCATATGGACATGGACTGAGATTATATATTATATAGCAAATGCTAAAGGGAGAATTGATTTCTTGGTGCAGGAAATTCATTTCCCCATATGAATCATATTATCGCTCCAGTGAGGTTTAGCTGAGAGAACCCTCTGGTGAACATAGGCTCTGCCTGGATTTGGGAAATAATTACAGTAACAGAGTCACTAGTGAATCTAGATAAGGGCATTACCAGATTCCCGTCAAGCCTGAGCTCAGACCATTGCTGGCTGTGATCACATTGGAGGGGCACTATGATTTCATATGTTGCTTTTTGGGTTGAAGAATACTCCGAGTGTTTTATCCAGGATGATGAGGAAATTACTGGATCCCTTATGAAACTCAGCTATCACCAATTTTGTGGATGACATCCTCATCACATCGGAACATTTGAGGAACATCTAACATCTCTGGACATGTCGTTGAACAGACTCAGAGAGGTGAATATTAGTTGATATCAGCATTGACAGGCAGTAACACCTGTGCTGTTTATTAACACAACATGCGGTATATCCCTGGATCTCAGGACGTTGGGGAAAATTTCTTGAGTAGTGCCTACTTGAGGTGACCCACCTGAAGGAAACCAGGAGAATAGTAAGGCAGAGTGAATCCCATATTGGAAGAATGTCGTGATTGTGAATCCAGACAAGAAGCTCCAACAGCGGGTTTACGCTTTTGAATTGGGAGGTTCTGTCGTGAAATGACGTCTGTCTCACATGTTGCCTTGTGTATTCTCTTATGTGGAAACATGCTTCCTCCTATAGCCAGTTGTTTTGAAGCACAGAAGTTTGAGAATAGTTCCCCATTTTCATTCATTATTCCTAGCCCCTGTTTTCCCATGACTTCTTCAAAGCCGGTGTTGACTGTACCTATCTTTGCATTCATGTCACCCATCAAAATTGTGATGTCTCTTCTTTTTAATTTTTCCATAATTTCCTGTAGTCTAGTATAAAATGCTTCTTTCACCGACTCTTCTTTGTCATTAGTTGGTGCATAACATTGGATGCCATTAACATGTATTTTCGTTTTAGCTGTTTTAAAAGAAGCTGTTATTATTCTGGATCCAACAGCTTCCCATTCAATGAGTGCTTTCTGTGCTTCTTTAGATAACATAAGAGCTACCCCTTCACTGTGGTGTGAACTTTCGTCTTCATGTCCCGAGGACAGCACCAATTCACCTGTGATAAGTTTCTTCCTGTCTACCCCATTCCAGTAAATTAATATGAAATTAATATGAAACAAATATAAAGGTATGTTATCAGGCACTCGCAGGAAATAAAGAAGTAGAACACCAGACAACAGAAAAACAACAGACATGAGTGGCTTACCCAGGATTTGAACACTGGACCTTCCGTGCGACACCCCCGCCTAGCCATGCAAGCGAATCACACTATCCGCTCTGCCATCTACGCATCATCAATAAATGATGTTTCAATGGCAGGTCAATAGTGCGATCCACAATACACGACACCAGAAGTCCTCCATGGGCAGTTCAGCCTATTAATGACGCAATCACTTCTGTTGTATTTCTATCAAGCAGTATAGGCCGAATCCAACAAGACCCTTAGGACCTTAATACTGTGTCCAGTAAATGATAGTAGTCTAGAACAGTGAGAACAGGATAGTGGGTAGGTTTGGTATTGTACAAACATTTATTACAAATAAGGGAGGGAAACCTGAGGCCTGTAAACAGTAAATTAATATGAAATTAATATGAAACAAATATAAAGGTATGTTATCAGGCACTCGCAGGAAATAAAGAAGTAGAACACCAGACAACAGAAAAACAACAGACATGAGTGGCTTACCCAGGATTTGAAAACTGGACCTTCCGTGCGACAACCCCGCCTAGCCATGCAAGCGAATCACACTTATCCGCTCTGCCATCTACGCATCATCAATAAATGATGTTTCAATGGCAGGTCAATAGTGCGAACCACAATACACGACACCAGAAGTCCTCCATGGGCAGTTCAGCCTATTAATGACGCAATCACTTCTGTTGTATTTCTATCAAGCAGTATAGGCCGAATCCAACAAGACCCTTAGGACCTTAATACTGTGTCCAGTAAATGATAGTAGACTAGAACAGTGAGAACAGGATAGTGGGTAGGTTTGGTATTGTACAAACATTTATTACAAATAAGGGAGGGAAACCTGAGGCCTGTAAACAGTAATATGAAATTAATATGAAACAAATATAAAGGTATGTTATCAGGCACTCGCAGGAAATAAAGAAGTAGAACACCAGACAACAGAAAAACAACAGACATGAGTGGCTTACCCAGGATTTGAACACTGGACCTTCCGTGCGACAACCCCGCCTAGCCATGCAAGCGAATCACACTACCCGCTCTGCCATCTACGCATCATCAAAAAATGATGTTTCAATGGCAGGTCAATAGTGCGAACCACAATACACGACACCAGAAGTCCTCCATGGGCAGTTCAGCCTATTAATGACGCAATCACTTCTGTTGTATTTCTATCAAGCAGTATAGGCCGAATCCAACAAGACCCTTAGGACCTTAATACTGTGTCCAGTAAATGATAGTAGACTAGAACAGTGAGAACAGGATAGTGGGTAGGTTTGGTATTGTACAAACATTTATTACAAATAAGGGAGGGAAACCTGAGGCCTGTAAACAGTAAATTAATATGAAATTAATATGAAACAAATATAAAGGTATGTTATCAGGCACTCGCAGGAAATAAAGAAGTAGAACACCAGACAACAGAAAAACAACAGACATGAGTGGCTTACCCTGGATTTGAACACTGGACCTTCCGTGCGACAACCCCGCCTAGCCATGCAAGCGAATCACACTATCCGCTCTGCCATCTACGCATCATCAATAAATGATGTTTCAATGGCAGGTCAATAGTGCGAACCACAATACACGACACCAGAAGTCCTCCATGGGCAGTTCAGCCTATTAATGACGCAATCACTTCTGTTGTATTTCTATCAAGCAGTATAGGCCGAATCCAAACAAGACCCTTAGGATCCTTAATACTGTGTCCAGTAAATGATAGTAGACTAGAACAGTGAGAACAGGATAGTGGGTAGGTTTGGTATTGTACAAACATTTATTACAAATAAGGGAGGGAAACCTGAGGCCTGTAAACAGTAAATTAATATGAAATTAATATGAAACAAAATATAAAGGTATGTTATCAGGCACTCGCAGGAAATAAAGAAGTAGAACACCAGACAACAGAAAAAAACAACAGACATGAGTGGCTTACCCAGGATTTGAACACTGGACCTTCCGTGCGACAACCCCGCCTAGCCATGCAAGCGAATCACACTATCCGCTCTTGCCATCTACGCATCATCAATAAAATGATGTTTTTCAATGGCAGGTCAATAGTGCGAACCACAATACACGACACCAGAAGTCCTCCATGGGCAGTTCAGCCTATTAATGACGCAATCACTTCTGTTGTATTTCTATCAAGCAGTATAGGCCGAATCCAACAAGACCCTTTAGGACCTTAATACTGTGTCCAGTAAATGATAGTAGACTAGAACAGTGAGAACAGGATAGTGGGTAGGTTTGGTATTGTACAAACATTTATTACAAATAAGGGAGGGAAACCTGAGGCCTGTAAACAGTAAATTAATATGAAACAAATATAAAGGTATGTTATCAGGCACTCGCAGGAAATAAAGAAGTAGAACACCAGACAACAGAAAAACAACAGACATGAGTGGCTTACCCAGGATTTGAACACTGGGAACCTTCCGTGCGACAAAGTAAATTAATATGAAATTAATGTGGTGAAGTGGGATGTTATAAATATTTATAGGGGACTTAGTGTACTGACTGAGATCAGCTGTGAAGGTATCTATATCTATTAAGAGTAGTGTATTATAGATAACCTTACTTGCTGCCACATATCTATATATCTCAGTCAGAATTATTCTGGAATAGTGTGATGACTACGTTATGTGTCTAGGGTATGTGTAGGATGAAGTGTAAGTCAAAACAACAACAGACAGATAAACAATTTAATTTATTCCACTATACTTGACAACACTGGGACACTCACATACATATAACACTCTAAAGGATATCTTAAGGAGTCACTGATAACTTTTCAAATAACAATATGTATTCATTGCTGATATGAATGAATATGTGTCCTGATTCAATTACAAAGGAACCAGGAATCACAATCAATTTTAATTACAAGTATATGTACAGAATTTATCAATATGAATATTGTAATGACATATATTTTTAAAAATATCCTATGTGTGTCAGTTGTGTAGTGGTAATATGAGGTAATACTGGTTTTGTTTTGTTCAAGCTCTGTTGGTATTTGTCATCTTGACTTCAATAGTTTGTCTTTAGGGACTAGTATTGGAGATGTTCTCAGTTCCTGATATTAAGACAATTAAATTCCCCTCTTAAGGTGATTTTTACAAAGTCATTTCAAGATGTGGGGACATAATGTTGAGCTCAGCTGGCCAAACAGCTTATCTTGAGTGATGGCGGCAGGAAAGGACTCCTCTGCTCGAATTCTCCTCTGGGCTCTGGAGACACCTCACTGATAGCTAAAAAGACCAAGGAGTATGCTGTCCGACTCTGGATTCAGCAAAGCTCTGACCAGGTGCAGCTCAATACCATCAAGACCACGGTCCCTGAAAACAAGAAGGATATACCTTCTACTTCATAACTAATTGATACTCGAGTTCTACACTGAACACAATACAACACAAACATTGAGTTCAGAGCGTTAGGCCAACTGTCAGCTTCATCTGAAATACTTTATACCAGTATTTACCTCCTTAATGGTTACCACGCCTCTGCACTTCCAGCATTATTTCTGTCTAATCAATCATCCAGGTGTCAGTGTACTATTTGGCCATTCCATGCCGTTTTACTTCCCTCCGACACCCTCTGTTCAGGCTGGAGCATTATAGGCTTTATCTCCTGTTTGCCACTGAACTACACATATATATATACAGGCATAAATTAACAATTTACATTCAATTTTCATTAAAAGATACTGAATGGTTCAAGCTTACCACAATTTCATGGAAATAAACACAGATACGTTGATTAGCAATGAATTCTGGCACAATTACTGGCACAAATTCCCATCTGCTTATGTTCCAGGCTTTTATTTTAGCAAAAATGTGAGCTGGCTTCAACGCACTGTCGCTTTATCAAGATTATTTGCACTAGTGGTCTCGAACTAACGCTCCTAAGTGAGTATATCAGCAAGTCTAGCCAATGAGGCCACGTTTCGACAAGTGTTTGAAAAAATGTTACCTTTCTACGTCTCCCTAACAACCAAGATAGTATTTATAGCCCGACCAATCGTGGTTAGGCTTTCATTTGTTGCGCTCCAATCAATTTGGAGTTTACATGGTAGGCTATTTATGTAACGCAAGGTTTTTTCAAACACGTTATAAAAAAAATTTTATGAGCAGAAATGATTTCATGCTGTCAGGCATCCCCAATATTTTATTTTGGTTATAACTTGTTAATTCCTAGACTATTTGCGTAACGTTTTACATATTCTTTGTCAGCAAACCCTAAGGAACCCAAATATCCAAATTTAAAAGAGCTACGTGGCTGCGTTCAAAATATGCAATTTCTACCTCCTGTTTCGAAGATGTGCTGTCTGGGAAGGGTAGTGTATTTTATCACTGTCCGTCTGAAAAAAAAATTAGTGCATGTAGTCTTACACGCGTGATGGCAGCATTTGTGTATCGCGCGAAGCGTGTTGCATGCGTTCCTGATTTTCAGCCCTCCCTTCTCTCTTTATCCTTTAGTCCATCTGTTCGTTCGTTTTGGTAACGCAGTGTAGAAAAAGACATGAATGGAATTTAAAATTTAGGTCAACTTGCATATTTCAAGGTTTTTCTTAGAAAGGCAGCACATTTTATTGTGTGTTTGGGAAACGCGTGTATGTTGCAGAAGGCCTATATTTAACGTGGAAACGTTACAATTTGCAGACGAAGCATAAAACAAAGGGGATTTCGAGTACTGTCATTGTGACAGCACTGTTCTTTACCATTCTTCTTCCTTTATTTATTATATGTATTTATTAGGCTTTATATTTACTAGATAATTTATATATGTGGATTAGAATATTCCACGACACCTCCCCTCTTAAAACAGACATTATATGTCAGTCCTTTATTCTATATACACATAGAGAAATTTATTATTAGTTCTGGGGTTTACGGTGATTCTCATCACACGGATGGCGGCTTAAAAAATCCGCTCCCAAATTGGTTTTTCCAGATATATACTCAATGCTAAAATTATATGGAGCCAAAAGTAAAGACCATCGGAGTAACCTGGAGTTCTCATGCCTAGCCTGTGCTAGAAACGATAACGGTTTGTGGTCTGTTTGCAACTTAAATGCCTTCCCATATAGATAAATATTGAATTTCTTTATCGCCCATATTACTGCAAGACATTCTTTTTCGCTAGTTGAGTAGTTGATTTCAGCTTTATTCAACTTTCTGCTAGCATATGCCACTGGGCTTAATTCCCCATCCAATGCATCAGATCTCTGTAGTAGAGTTGCACCTAACCCAATATTACTTGCATCCGTCCTTACTATGAATTCTTGACTTAAGTCAGGTAATTTCAAAATGGGTTTACTTGTGAGCTTTTCCTTCAATTCTTGGTAAGTCATTTCACATTGTGGTGTCCATGTAATGCGATCTGGATGTCCTTTACGTGTCAATTCAGTTAACGGTGCACATATGGAATTAAAGTTTTTGATATACTTCTGGTAGAAACCACATAATGAGACAAAGGATCTCACGTCCTTCTTGGTTTGTGGTCTCGGGGCTTTCTGTAGTTTCTCTAAATTCTTTGGGTCAGGGGTCATGTTTCCCTGATAAACTGTGTGTCCCAAAAATTCCAATTCTTTACATCCAACGCAACATTTGGTTGGTCGGGCTGTTAAATTTGCCTCCCTAAGTCGATCAAACAGCATGTTCAGAGAGTCAATGTGTTCCTCAAATGTTTCTGTTGCTATCAGGATATCATCCATGAAATTTGTTATACATGGATTATTCAGAGGGTCCAATAATTTTCTCATCATTCTAGAGAAGACACTAGGCGCATTCTTCAATCCAAATGGCAATCTATTAAACTCATAGTGTCCTTCTGAGGTACTAAAGGCTAGGTATGGTCTAACCTCAGGCTTTACTGGGATCTGATAGTATCCTTTACTCAAATCCACTTTTGAGAAATATTTAGCTTTATTTAGTCTGGCAAACAGCTGATTTGTATCCGGCAATGGATCCACCTGTCCTTCTGTAATAGCATTCAGTCTCCTGTAATCTATACAGAGTCTATGTTCTCCAGAGGGCTTCCTTAAGAGTACAACTCCGGAACTATACGAAGACTCACTGTGCGAAATAATTCCTTCCTTCAACAGATAGTCTATCTCTTCCTTCAAAGCTTTTTCCTTAGCAAACGGAATCGAATATGGTTTCATACATACAGGTGTGGGGTCTATCAGTTTCATATCATATTCCAATAGGTTTGTATGCCCTGGTCGGTCTGTTAACACCTCTGCATGATTATTTAGAACCTGTTGCACTCTCTCTTTCTGAGTTTTCGTTAAATGTGTACTGATTTTCACCTGTGCTGCTGTCTCACAGGGGTGTAATGGATACTCAAATGATGAAAGTGGTTCCTTTTTCATCTCCATGGCGATGGACAAGGTCAACAAGTGTGTCTCTTCCTGATGTTCTCTTTCCAAATATTTCTTCAGGAGATTCACATGATAGATTTTTTCTTTCCCCTTCTTATCTATCTTATAATTTGTTCTAGATACCTTCTCTAAAACTGTATATGGACCCTGCCATCCAATTTGTAACTTATTCTGACTCCCGGGCAAAAGAAGCAGTACTTTCTCTCCCACAGCCAAATTTCTGTCTTTCGCCTTCCTGTTATAATAGGCAGCATGTTTCTTCCTGGCTTGTTTCAAATTTTCATTGGCAAGTTTCCAGCCAGTTTTTAACCGAGTGGTCAGCTCATTCACATATTGGTATGAAGATGTAATGTTTTCCTCTGCCTTTTCATCAGTCCACGTTCTTAACATAGCTACATGTGGACCTTTAATTGTGTGGACCTATTTGTCCATGCACCGGTATGGTCTCTTCCACTCGAAGCTTTATAGTGATGATTTTTCCTCCCAGAATTATCATTCACAAAACGACCGCTACCAATTTTTCTTTTGGGGCTTTCTCCCCACTTAAAATTCTTGATGAGAGATTTCCCCTCTACATCCTCTTCCTCCAGTTTGTTTAAGTCCGATTGAGGGATTTTCGGCTTATCCTGGGGTAAGACATCTTTTTGCACTCTCCGCATAGTGGCCATTGTAAAACAGTTAAGTGAAGCTTGTCCGTGAAAAGGGGCTTCCCATTCCATTTGGTCCACTTTATCAAATCTATTTTTCCTTTTATTATCAGGCCTAATTTTGCCCCGTGGCGTGTCCAGGTCCTGATCCATGTTCCCACTTGTGGGTGTTCCCTCATGTGCTATGCTACACCTTTCTACAAAATTCTCAATGTCCCATCTTGCTTTGGGCCAATAATAATTGTGAGCCACCTTTTGAATGATGGTACCTATTTTCTCATGGTCCCCATCTGGTTTCACATGTAGGCTCCTTATTAAGTCTGCCCTATATCTTTTAGGAAGTACCAGCTGTCCGTGACCTTTGGATCTAGCTCCAGTCTTCCTATACATCAACTTGTTTTTCATGTAAAAGTCTCCCTTGCCTGGAGTTGTATGACAAGTTGACAATTTTCTGAAACAAGGCTTGAGTGTTTTATCCCCAGCCTGTGCCTTCCTCATCTCTTCTGGAGTGGTATCTAACATAATATCCTCCTCCTGTCTTGAGGTCGACCTGACCTGAAGGGTTGCCATATACACAGGTTTCCTTCTGCAACGGTCAGTGTCATGATTGTCCATCTGACAATTCTTACACCACCTTTTTCCTTGGTTGAAAGATTTTCTTTCATCATATTTCCTTTCATCGAATTGTGGGAATTTATTTTTATTTTCATACCGTGGCCTATCAAATTGGTGCTTACCTTTATTTTGATCCTTAGGATCAAATTTATTAAAGTTCTGTGGTGCCCTAAAGTTATCCACTTGTTTCTTTTTATTACCTGTTACCTCTGCTTGAGCTGCTTGATACCTTTCAGCAACATTTAGCAACTCATCCAGCCTCTCTGCACCTTGTTCCATGAGAAACTTTCTCAGGTCTGGAGCCATGGACTCTCTTAATTGCTCTATAAGGACCATTTCCTTAAGATCTTGGGTTTTCCCCAGAGAAGTCCATTTCTCCAAGTATGTCTCTATTCGTGCAGAGAACTGGTGATAGGTTTCACCTGACAGTAGTTTAGCATTCCTAAATTTTTTCCTATAAAATTCTGCATTCTTTTCATACCTTAACAAAAGAGCCTGCTTTAGCATATCATAATTTTCCTGATCACCTCTGCTCATTTTTGCAAAAACTTCATAAGCTGCCCCACGAAGTCCCTGAGATAACTTTAAGCTCCACCTTTCTCTCTCTAACCCATACGTGGTAGCTAATAGTTCATATCTATTTATATAGCTCTCAATATCATCGTCTTTCTCAACAAAATGATCTAAATGAAAATTCATAGCTGAGGTTGAGGCTCCCTGAGTAACCGTAGCATCAGAGGCAAAGGGACTGGCACCATTTTCAGGAGCATGGCCTTGAAACTCAAACTCCCTTAGTCGTAACTCATGTTCCCTTTGTAATCTCTTCTCCTCCTTTTCTGCTTCCCTTTCTGCAGCTAATTTCTTCTCTTCCCTTTCTGCAGCTTGTCTTCTTTCTTCTGCAGCCTGTCTTCTTTCTTCGGCTTCCAATGCTTTAGCCTCTTTGTCAGCCTCAATCTGCAACCTCTTAGTCTCAGCCTCAGCTTCAAACTGTAACTTCTTAATTTCCCTTTCAGCCTCTAACCTTCTTTCGGCTTCTTTTTCTAATCTTCTTTCTTCGCGTTCAATAAATTTGTCACATTCCGTCGTGACATAGGCAACCATAACTTGCCCATCTAATCCTAACTCTTTTGCAGTCTGTACAGCAGCAGATCGAAACTTGGCCAGGTCCGCCATTGTCTATCAGGTAAATTTCTACAATGTCTAACCAACAATTTAATCTCTAAGTATATCTAATGGACAACACAGGCACCGTGAGCTCAACCTTATTTAATTCCACCCAAGGATACCTTTTAATTCTTATATTCCCTGAAGTGAATTACCCCCAATATTTTTAATAGGGAAAGATTCAAAATCCCAAGAGCGAGACCCCAATATATGTGGTGAGTGGGATGTTATAAATATTTATAGGGGACTTAGTGTACTGACTGAGATCAGCTGTGAAGGTATCTATATCTATTAAGAGTAGTGTATTATAGATAACCTTACTTGCTACCACATATCTATATATCTCAGTCAGAATTATTCTGCAATAGTGTGATGACTACGTTATGTGTCTAGGGTATGTGTAGGATGAAGTGTAAGTCAAAACAACAACAGACAGATAAACAATTTAATTTATTCCACTATACTTGACAACACTGGGACACTCACATACATATAACACTCTAAAGGATATCTTAAGGAGTCACTGATAACTTTTCAAATAACAATATGTATTCATTGCTGATATGAATGAATATGTGTCCTGATTCAATTACAAAGGAACAGGAATCACAATCAATTTTAATTACAAGTATATGTACAGAATTTATCAATATGAATATTGTAGTGACATATATTTTTAAAAATATCCTATGTGTGTCAGTTGTGTAGTGGTAATATGAGGTAATACTGGTTTTGTTTTGTTCAAGCTCTGTTGGTATTTGTCATCATGACTTCAATAGTTTGTCTTTAGGGACTAGTATTGGAGATGTTCTCAGTTCCTGATATTAAGACAATTAAATTCCCCTCTTAAGGTGATTTTTACAAAGTCATTTCAAGATGTGGGGACATAATGTTGAGCTCAGCTGGCCAAATCAGCTTATCTTGAGTGATGGCGGCAGGAAAGGACTCCTCTGCTCGAATTCTCCTCTGGGCTCTGGAGACACCTCACTGATAGCTAAATGGACCAAGGAGTATGCTGTCCGACTCTGGATTCAGCAAAGCTCTGACCAGGTGCTGCTCAATACCATCAAGACCACGGTCCCTGAAAACAAGAAGGATATACCTTCTACTTCATAACTAATTGATACTCGAGTTCTACACTGAACACAATACAACACAAACATTGAGTTCAGAGCGTTAGGCCAACTGTCAGCTTCATCTGAAATACTTTATACCAGTATTTACCTCCTTAATGGTTACCACGCCTCTGCACTTCCAGCATTATTTCTGTCTAATCAATCATCCAGGTGTCAGTGTACTATTTGGCCATTCCATGCCGTTTTACTTCCCTCCGACACCCTCTGTTCAGGCTGGAGCATTATAGGCTTTATCTCCTGTTTGCCACTGAACTACACATATATATACAGGCATAAATTAACAATTTACATTCAATTTTCATTAAAAGATACTGAATGGTTCAAGCTTACCACAATTTCATGGAAATAAACACAGATACGTTGATTAGCAATGAATTCTGGCACAATTACTGGCACAAATTCCCATTTGCTTATGTTCCAGGCTTTTATTTTAGCAAAAATGTGAGCTGGCTTCAACGCACTGTCGCTTTATCAAGATTATTTGCACTAGTGGTCTCGAACTAACGCTCCTAAGTGAGTATATCAGCAAGTCTAGCCAATGAGGCCACGTTTCGACAAGTGTTTGAAAAAATGTTACCTTTCTACGTCTCCCTAACAACCAAGATAGTATTTATAGCCCGACCAATCGTGGTTAGTTTTTCATTTGTTGCGCTCCAATCAATTTGGAGTTTACATGGTAGGCTATTTATGTAACGCAAGGTTTTTTCAAACATGTTATAAAAAAATTTTATGAGCAGAAATGATTTCATGCTGTCAGGCATCCCCAATATTTTATTTTGGTTATAACTTGTTAATTCCTAGACTATTTGCGTAACGTTTTACATATTCTTTGTCAGCAAACCCTAAGGAACCCAAATATCCAAATTTAAAAGAGCTACGTGGCTGCGTTCAAAATATGCAATTTCTACCTCCTGTTTCGAAGATGTGCTGTCTGGGAAGGGTAGTGTATTTTATCACTGTCCGTCTGAAAAAAAATTAGTGCATGTAGTCTTACACGCGTGATGGCAGCATTTGTGTATCGCGCGAAGCGTGTTGCATGCGTTCCTGATTTTCAGCCCTCCCTTCTCTCTTTATCCTTTAGTCCATCTGTTCGTTCGTTTTGGTAACGCAGTGTAGAAAAAGACATGAATGGAATTTAAAATTTAGGTCAACTTGCATATTTCAAGGTTTTTCTTAGAAAGGCAGCACATTTTATTGTGTGTTTTTGTATGGCAGATAGGCCTAATATTTAACGTGGAAAGCAGTGTAAGTTGCACTGAATTGGTATTTATTAAGCTAACGTGGGAAACGTTACAATTTGCAGACGAAGCATAAAACAAAGGGGGATTTCGAGTACTGTCATTGTGACAGCACTGTTCTTTACCATTCTTCTTCCTTTATTTATTATATGTATTTATTAGGCTTTATATTTACTTGATAATTTATATATGTGGATTAATATGAAACAAATATAAAGGTATGTTATCAGGCATCGCAGGAAATAAAGAAGTAGAACACCAGACAACAGAAAAAACAACAGACATGAGTGGCTTACCCAGGATTTGAACACTGGACCTTCCGTGCGACAACCCCGCCTAGCCATGCAAGCGAATCACACTATCCGCTCTGCCATCTACGCATCATCAAAAAATGATGTTTCAATGGCAGGTCAATAGTGCGAACCACAATACACGACACCAGAAGTCCTCCATGGGCAGTTCCGCCTATTAATGACGCAATCACTTCTGTTGTATTTCTATCAAGCAGTATAGGCCGAATCCAACAAGACCCTTAGGACCTTAATACTGTGTCCAGTAAATGATAGTAGACTAGAACAGTGAGAACAGGATAGTGGGTAGGTTTGGTATTGTACAAACATTTATTACAAATAAGGGAGGGAAACCTGAGGCCTGTAAACAGTAAATTAATATGAAATTAATATGAAACAAATATAAAGGTATGTTATCAGGCACTCGCAGGAAATAAAGAAGTAGAACACCAGACAACAGAAAAACAACAGACATGAGTGGCTTACCCAGGATTTGAACACTGGACCTTCCGTGCGACAACCCCGCCTAGCATGCAAGCGAATCACACTATCCGCTCTGCCATCTACGCATCATCAAAAATGATGTTTCAATGGCAGGTCAATAGTGCGAACCACAATACACGACACCAGAAGTCCTCCATGGGCAGTTCAGCCTATTAATGACGCAATCACTTCTGTTGTATTTCTATCAAGCAGTATAGGCCGAATCCAAACAAGACCCTTAGGACCTTAATACTGTGTCCAGTAAATGATAGTAGACTAGAACAGTGAGAACAGGATAGTGGGTAGGTTTGGTATTGTACAAACATTTATTACAAATAAGGGAGGGAAACCTGAGGCCTGTAAACAGTAAATTAATATGAAATTAATATGAAACAAATATAAAGGTATGTTATCAGGCACTCGCAGGAAATAAAGAAGTAGAACACCAGACAACAGAAAAACAACAGACATGAGTGGCTTACCCAGGATTTGAACATGGACCTTCCGTGCGACAACCCCGCCTAGCCATGCAAGCGAATCACACTATCCGCTCTGCCATCTACGCATCATCAATAAATGATGTTTCAATGGCAGGTCAATAGTGCGAACCACAATACACGACACCAGAAGTCCTCCATGGGCAGTTCAGCCTATTAATGACGCAATCACTTCTGTTGTATTTCTATCAAGCAGTATAGGCCGAATCCAACAAGACCCTTAGGACCTTAATTCTGTGTCCAGTAAATGATAGTAGACTAGAACAGTGAGAACAGGATAGTGGGTAGGTTTGGTATTGTACAAACATTTATTACAAATAAGGGAGGGAAACCTGAGGCCTGTAAACAGTAAATTAATATGAAATTAATATGAAACAAATATAAAGGTATGTTATCAGGCACTCGCAGGAAATAAGAAGTAGAACACCAGACAACAGAAAAACAACAGACATGAGTGGCTTACCCAGGATTTGAACACTGGACCTTCCGTGCGACAACCCCGCCTAGCCATGCAAGCGAATCACACTATCCGCTCTGCCATCTACGCATCATCAATAAATGATGTTTCAATGGCAGGTCAATAGTGCGAACCACAATACACGACACCAGAAGTCCTCCATGGGCAGTTCAGCCTATTAATGACGCAATCACTTCTGTTGTATTTCTATCAAGCAGTATAGGCCGAATCCAACAAGACCCTTAGGACCTTAATACTGTGTCCAGTAAATATTTGTTTCATATTAATTTCATATTAATTTACTGTTTACAGGCCTCAGGTTTCCCTCCCTTATTTGTAATAAATGTTTGTACAATACCAAACCTACCCACTATCCTGTTCTCACTGTTCTAGTCTACTATCATTTACTGGACACAGTATTAAGGTCCTAAGGGTCTTGTTGGATTCGGCCTATACTGCTTGATAGAAATACAACAGAAGTGATTGCGTCATTAATAGGCTGAACTGCCCATGGAGGACTTCTGGTGTAGTGTATTGTGGTTCGCACTATTGACCTGCCATTGAAACATCATTTATTGATGATGCGTAGATGGCAGAGCGGATAGTGTGATTCGCTTGCATGGCTAGGCGGGGTTGTCGCACGGAAGGTCCAGTGTTCAAATCCTGGGTAAGCCACTCATGTCTGTTGTTTTTCTGTTGTCTGGTGTTCTACTTCTTTATTTCCTGCGAGTGCCTGATAACATACCTTTATATTTGTTTCATATTAATTTCATATTAATTTACTGTTTACAGGCCTCAGGTTTCCCTCCCTTATTTTGTAATAAATGTTTGTACAATACCAAACCTACCCACTATCCTGTTCTCACTGTTCTAGTCTACTATCATTTACTGGACACAGTATTAAGGTCCTAAGGGTCTTGTAGGATTCGGCCTATACTGCTTGATAGAAATACAACAGAAGTGATTGCGTCATTAATAGGCTGAACTGCCCATGGAGGACTTCTGGTGTCGTGTATTGTGGTTCGCACTATTGACCTGCCATTGAAACATCATTTATTGATGATGCGTAGATGGCAGAGCGGATAGTGTGATTCGCTTGCATGGCTAGGCGGGGTTGTCGCACGG
Source organism: Oreohelix idahoensis (assembly GCA_024509875.1). NCBI lineage: Eukaryota > Metazoa > Mollusca > Gastropoda > Stylommatophora > Oreohelicidae > Oreohelix > Oreohelix idahoensis. Next base: position 96,698 of record JAMPIV010015122.1, read on the forward strand.
AAGGTCCAGTGTTCAAATCCTGGGTAAGCCACTCTTGTCTCTTGTGTTTTTCTGTTGTCTGGTGTTCTACTTCTTTATTTCCTGCGAGTGCCTGATAACATACCTTTATATTTGTTTCATATTAATTTCATATTAATTTACTGTTTACAGGCCTCAGGTTTCCCTCCCTTATTTGTAATAAATGTTTGTACAATACCAAACCTACCCACTATCCTGTTCTCACTGTTCTAGTCTACTATCATTTACTGGACACAGTATTAAGGTCCTAAGGGTCTTGTTGGATTCGGCCTATACTGCTTGATAGAAATACAACAGAAGTGATTGCGTCATTAATAGGCTGAACTGCCCATGGAGGACTTCTGGTGTCGTGTATTGTGGTTCGCACTATTGACCTGCCATTGAAACATCATTTATTGATGATGCGTAGATGGCAGAGCGGATAGTGTGATTCGCTTGCATGGCTAGGCGGGGTTGTCGCACGGAAGGTCCAGTGGTCAAATCCTGGGTAAGCCACTCATGTCTGTTGTTTTTCTGTTGTCTGGTGTTCTACTTCTTTATTTCCTGCGAGTGCCTGATAACATACCTTTATATTTGTTTCATATTAATTTACTGTTTACAGGCCTCAGGTTTCCCTCCCTTATTTGTTATAAATGTTTGTACAATACCAAACCTACCCACTATCCTGTTCTCACTGTTCTAGTCTACTATCATTTACTGGACACAGTATTAAGGTCCTAAGGGTCTTGTTGGATTCGGCCTATACTGCTTGATAGAAATACAACAGAAGTGATTGCGTCATTAATAGGCTGAACTGCCCATGGAGGACTTCTGGTGTCGTGTATTGTGGTTCGCACTATTGACCTGCCATTGAAACATCATTTATTGATGATGCGTAGATGGCAGAGCGGATAGTGTGATTCGCTTGCATGGCTAGGCGGGGTTGTCGCACGGAAGGTCCAGTGTTCAAATCCTGGGTAAGCCACTCATGTCTGTTGTTTTTTCTGTTGTCTGGTGTTCTACTTCTTTATTTCCTGCGAGTGCCTGATAACATACCTTTATATTTGTTTCATATTAATTTACTGTTTACAGGCCTCAGGTTTCCCTCCCTTATATGTAATAAATGTTTGTACAATACCAAACCTACCCACTATCCTGTTCTCACTGTTCTAGTCTACTATCATTTACTGGACACAGTATTAAGGTCCTAAGGGTCTTGTTGGATTCGGCCTATACTGCTTGATAGAAATACAACAGAAGTGATTGCGTCATTAATAGGCTGAACTGCCCATGGAGGACTTCTGGTGTCGTGTATTGTGGTTCGCACTATTGACCTGCCATTGAAACATCATTTATTGATGATGCGTAGATGGCAGAGCGGATAGTGTGATTCGCTTGCATGGCTAGGCGGGGTTGTCGCACGGAAGGTCCAGTGTTCAAATCCTGGGTAAGCCACTCATGTCTGTTGTTTTTCTGTTGTCTGGTGTTCTACTTCTTTATTTCCTGCGAGTGCCTGATAACATACCTTTATATTTGTTTCATATTAATTTCATATTAATTTACTGTTTACAGGCCTCAGGTTTCCCTCCCTTATTTGTAATAAATGTTTGTACAATACCAAACCTACCCACTATCCTGTTCTCACTGTTCTAGTCTACTATCATTTACTGGACACAGTATTAAGGTCCTAAGGGTCTTGTTGGATTCGGCCTATACTGCTTGATAGAAATACAACAGAAGTGATTGCGTCATTAATAGGCTGAACTGCCATGGAGGACTTCTGGTGTCGTGTATTGTGGTTCGCACTATTGACCTGCCATTGAAACATCATTTATTGATGATGCGTAGATGGCAGAGCGGATAGTGTGATTCGCTTGCATGGCTAGGCGGGGTTGTCGCACGGAAGGTCCAGTGTTCAAATCCTGGGTAAGCCACTCATGTCTGTTGTTTTTCTGTTGTCTGGTGTTCTACTTCTTTATTTCCTGCGAGTGCCTGATAACATACCTTTATATTTGTTTCATATTAATTTCATATTAATTTACTGTTTACAGGCCTCAGGTTTCCCTCCCTTATTTGTAATAAATGTTTGTACACTATCCCATTCCACTTTGTTTCATACAGTCCCAGAACCTCGATTTTATATACCCTCATCTCTGCTGCTGCTTGTGCCACTTTCCCTTGTTCGTTTAATGTCCGAACATTCCAGGTGCCAAATCTGGAAGTTCTCCTAGAAGAAACAAGGTTAGTCAGCAACACAGACTCCTTTCGGCTTTCTCTAAATTTCTGTAAATGTGTTGCATCATACGCCTCCCTGCGAGAGGACCTTCCCCTGTCTTGGATGGCTGTGTTTTACTTTCTTTAATTGACTTGTCTATGTTTGTTGAAGTTTTTTGTTGTTTAAATTTTTTACGGGATGGGGTAACCGGCCCCATGCCCAACCCTCCGTAGTCGCTTTCTACGACATGCTTGGCAGGAACAGTGTTACTATTCTTTGCTCCCCTTTCGGGCCCCGGTAACACACGGGTGATATATATATATATATATATATATATATATATATATATATATATATATATATATATATATATATAAAGTCTTGCTCATAAGTTTGCTTTCATAATTACAATAACTGAATCAACTATGATTGTTTAGTTTAAAATAACATGCAACACATTTAATAATCAATTAATTTTAACAAGTTAAAATAGTGATGAAATGATGGTGAATTTTAGAGTTAAATAAAATTTCTCGTCATTTGAGACTTGGTTTGAGGATTTAAAATTAAAATTTAATGTCCTCTTGCTGGTGCCTTTTACAAGCACTTAATTGGTATAAGTGAGTCCTGCAGCCGAGGTTTTCGTCATTTCTTTTGTGATGGTGACACTTCACAGTCTGACAGCTTCGTTCCTCGAACGGTCTGATAGCTTAGTACTACGATCTTTTAGACAAAATAAAAACAAATGCCTCTGCTAAGTACATTTGTTGGCTGCAGATTAACAGGCGCATTGTCTCATCCATTTAACAAGAAAAACATGTCAAATTCACATTTGTAAAATAATTGTTTACACTTACCTCAAAGTAACTTTTGGGAACACAATCTCCTCGTACAGTTTAGAATGGACGTATCACTTTATTAGATGCTTCGAATCACTTGGCTTGGAAATGTTATAATTTCTCTTAGGACGGGTGAATCTTAGGTATTCAGTCTTTGTATTTATAAATGCGCATTTACTTTTAAGTTTCAAAGTTGCCCAAATACTGTCCTGGTCCGTTAAGTGTCCAGTCGTTGTATTTATAAATGCGGGTTTACTTTTACGTTTCAAAGTTGCCCAAATACTTCTGGTCTATCACTTATAATCTTGGAATTCTTTGTCCGATCCTTCTCTGTCTGGCTTATGGGAGTTCCTAATTTAGCGTTGCGATGCATTCTGATTTGTGTCTCCGAATTCACTATATTATATCTCTCATTTCTTAGTTCAAATCCTAGATTGTACTTCTGACGAATTTTCCAATGAAAGTCAATGTATATTCCTGCTCTCAAATCTTTTTCTTCTTCCTCGTTCGTCATGAAAAGGACGTTGGTTGCGTTGTGTCCGTATACAGCGGAGCTGCGATATTTGCGCCTTTCGGCTGACACATCCGACTTCAGCGCAGCATTTTTGGGGACCGGGGTTGCCTCCCCTCTTTGATCGCTACTCTCTCAGCCAGACTGCAGTGATGCAGCCTGTTTCCAGGACCACCACTTGGAGGTGGAGTAGGGTCTTGGTCAGTTCTGGTTCGCTGACCCTGACGCAAGCAGTCAAGCTATTGGGTCGCTGACTGAATTCATCACTTTTACTGCGACTTCGGTCCCAAATCAAACTAATGGTAAGCTCTTTAGCACTATCTGGGTAGGGGTAATTAAATTTATAATATCCCCCGCGTGTTTAAAATATTAAATTTAAAATTCTAATTCGTGACCTCTTTTCAGATATGCCGTAATACTTCCGCAAACTCACAAGCAAATCTGTTAACTTATTTGATGTCCAGAGGCTACCTTCCAATATTGTCTCCCTAGACTGGTTATCTGTAATAATTACACAGGGATGGCCTTGGCGGAAGCTATTATCTCATTATCATCCGTGTTTTCGCCCATCCCTCAGACGCTTCTCTCAGACAGACAATATTGCTTCTTTTCATGATCGTGCGAGACCAGCTTGTACAAACATAAATCGCCTCTGTCAAAGGTGGCTAAATGGCTTACGGGATAAACATATTACCGCTGACCTGTGTATTCAACCTGGTATTGTTACGATTCACCTGGCGGATTGTAAATACGTCTGGTAGCGGCGAGACAAAATGTAGGGCATAAAATATGCCAAGTAATAGGACGATGGATGAGAAAAATGAAGACATGAAGTGATACTGCCGGAGTGTATGAGAGTTATAAAAGGTGCAAGACTGATTTAATCACATTAGGGTAATTTTAAAAAACGGTCCAGCGTCTTTTAAGAATCGTCTGATGTTGGTGTGTAGCTGTGACTGAAGGCCACTTATACCACTCTGTCGTATGGTGTATATTGAAGCAACTACAACAATAGTTTTCGCCGGAAATAACCTATGAAATATTGTGAAGAAGGTCTCTAGAAATTGGTTCGTTAAGAAAGAATCTAACCTATTCGAGATAAAGAGAAGAAGAATAGAACTCGAATGCTTTCCATTGAACAGTGTTTTCTAGTGAATTATGGAAAGAGTTCTGTTTCCCCACGACCTTAGCTTCTACCCTTAGATTCCGTAAGAGAAAGAGCCCCCAACTTCATCTGAATGTAGAAATTTACCTATATTTAAATATTAAACACTGACAGCACGAGTGATACATTAGCGAACTAGATCATGATCAAACGATTATTGGGTTTATTAATTAAATACCTGCACACACAGGGTTAATAGTAATTAGAACGTGTTTATGGTGAAAGAAGATTCACACAAAAACACACAGATGATATATTAATATTGTAGTTAGTTAAATAGAAGAATGAACCTGTGTGAAGCGGAAATGATGATATGATATGATACGTGTTAACAAAATTATGAGTATGCTACACAGTACGTGTGTCTCTAAATGACTCTGCCCGGTCGGATGATTCACATGTATACAAAGAATATCCAAGATATAAGCTATGTTGAGTGAGTGATCTCTATGACGAGGAACGTCTGATGAAAACTTTTGTTGTACTGAGAATGTTGACGATATACAGTCCTTCAATGTTTGACGATATCTCTGTAGCGTTGACAAACAGTTGACAGTTGTCGTATGAAAAATTTCTGTTGTCTAATCTCGGAAGGGTACTGGCCAGACTGGAGATCGTCACGAAATGATCTTGGTATATATACACACATCAACTTGAGTATGCATACTTAATTCTTAAGATTAAGTTTGAAGTAAGCTGCACTTGATATTTGTATATGCCATTCAACTTGTGACTATGGAGTCTGCTTCATAAAATGCACTTAAGAGTGCGGTTTCTCTTTTAATTGGGTATAAATATGAGAATCCAAACTTTTTAACTTGACTCATGGTGGTAAAATTTCGAGGCTGCCCAGCATATAATGAAACTTGATATAACAGGTGAATAAATCTGCTGCGACCACCGTCTCTAATCGTCAGGAATGATCATTTATCAGTTGATTAGTTGTCAGTTCTGCTTTCTCATTGGCTCCCATTCTGCACTGTCTGCCAAGGCTGATGATGATTTGCTGGTTTTCATCCAGTTCTGACTTACTCCACTTTTCACCCTTGAAAATATTTTCAACTTTGGTTACTTGCTTGATCATTGCCTCTATCTGTGCCATCCATGATATCCCTCTCTGTATTCTTGCTCCTGTAATCTCAGCTGTTTCCATGCAGAGGGGTGCAATTTATCTGTGGCTACTCTCATAAAGGCTTTTGCCTGGGGCATTGCCTATCTTGATCTAGTCGACAGCACTGTAAGTATGTACCTCATTGTTACAAAGGGGGTATCTCGCGTACAGCCCAAGACTATACACATCTCTTCATTTTTAATGCGTTCTAGTCGTTCACATTTTATTACTGACAGCGTGAGTTTTCCTAACCAATATTCGATGACCGATATGATTAGTCGATGATAAATAAATTATAGTGATCTCTGCTCCAGGTGTGCCGCAGCCACGATTTTCAAAGAACAGTTATTAATCCTTCGTACTTGAGTTATGCACTATAAATGGTAATTACTAGCAAAACTCAATGTCATTAGCACAAAGAAGAGACAAAATTACACACTAAAAAATATCAAGAGAAAATTGATAAGTTCTAATTACTAACTTATGAAGTTCAACTATGTCATCAATCTCTAATATTTTGTCAGTTTTTCAAGATATCTTTTGTGAAAACATCCAGTTGAGAAAGTGGTTAGAGCATTTGTGTCTCATGTCAAAGTGATCTGATTCTTAGTTCAAAACCAGTTTACCTTGTTGCAAAAGGGTTCTGGACACTGCTGTTGAGTTAGAAAAGACAAAGGCAGAGAGGAATTGAACTAGGTACCCCTTTTCCTAAAGCTGGATCTAGTATTCGGATGTCGCTAACACGTCAGTCTTCTACGGCAATATCGCTATGAGACTACCTTTACATTTTGTTTTTAGTGATTCCTGCTTTAGAATCTTCCATGAGTGATTCGGATGGAAAGTCACGTATAACAGATATGTGCTTTGGTACTTGAAGGCTTAGAATGCACACAAACTATTCATATTTGAGTGAGACTGCAGTCTATTAGTCTGTATAATTTTCATAAAAATTACTTGTTTAAAAAAAAATAAAGAAACTCGTTCAATATTTCAGAATTAAAAAATCCGTGCAGTTTGGAGAAAAACAACCAAATAAACAACAACAAAAAAACCATTAATTTTTACTGAAGAAAGAAAGAAAACAAAAAAGCATAAATGGTACCAAAAGCAACTGATAAAAACATAGATCTAGGTGGAAAACATAGGAATGGCAACTTTTATTCCATTGCAGCCGATCTTCAATGTGGAGATGGTAGATTTTTATTTTTATTTTTAAAAGGTGATGGGTGGAGAGAGGGTTAATAACAGCTGACCGTTATTGCCTTTGCTCGTCCACCATCTTGGTCTAACCTGTTCAACCTAATTGTCGGTTATAATTAGGGTATTTAATGACATTTTATTTTCAGTTTTGTGTTATATTCAGATAACTATTGTCTTTTGCAATTGATGGAGTCAATTTATATTAGGATTTGTTCTTTTTAAGTCGCGTATTTTGTTACTTCATTGTCTTTCCTTATATTATGAGTAGTCAATCATTTTTTTTTCATGGTTTGTTAGTTTTTGTTGATTAATTATTATTGGTTTGAACTGTTTTTCTAAAGCAGTATTATTATTGTTATTATTATTACTAATTTTGTCACTGTTATTAATAGTGCTCAGCCCTATGCAGCATTGTTCTTGACTTCTGAAATATTGTGTGAAAACTACCTTGAGATAGCAGCATCATTATCCTTCTATGTACAACTCTGCCAAGAGTAATCTTGTGCGAAGGTAGACACCTTTGAAGCCCATATTAGATACGATTAAGTGTTGGCCACTGGGGATAACTACTGCAGAGCTAAGGGAAGGCAATCCGTGACAGTCAGATAATGATAACGAAGAGATTTTATTCGTTGATAAGAACTTCAGTTTTTAAACTTTACATTTTTGTTGATTTTCTTTCAAATTTAACATTATTTCAAGAAACTTTAAGTCAGAACTGAAGTTATAAATGTGTCTACTTTACATTTCATTTATTTTTTTATTGCTTTAAGTTAAATTAAGCCAAAATGAGCGATATGTTTTAATAAATTCAGGAACATGTAACCAGCAAAGTAGAAAAAGCCTGACTAATTAAACACAATTTTACTTGAAGGATTATTATTTTGTCTGCACTAGTTAACTAATTTACTCTCGATTATGTTCTTAATTTTCATCAGTAAACAAAATGGGGAGGGGGGTGGTGTAAGATATTTGTGATGTCATATAAGAAGGGGAGTCTGGGTTTTGTGACGAAGTATGACAACGGAGTGGGGGGAAGCTAAAATTGCATGATGTCATCTGTCGACTACCCCATGCATTATACCGGATGTAGCGGTGTAAATATTTGAACACAAAGGTCAAGGTAGTACCATAGCAAATACCTCTCGTAGGGCAATCAAGTTGTGTGAGATTTCACTATGCTAGGTCCAGCTCTATAGCGCGGGTTGACCAGTTCCATTCCTTGCTGCCTTTGCTGTCCCTAACTCACACATATTTATGTACAAGACGAAGTACAATTCAATAAGCGCGAATAGCTTCACATTGATCAATGGAGAGAAAATAACAACACACAAAACAGAAAAAATGAGAAGACAAAACAATAGGAAAACTTAATTCCTTAGAGGACAAATAAAGTTTAAGAACAAACTTTAACCAAGTGGCTTGCTCTAAATAAAGATAGGAAAAACAAATTTGAGGATAAAGTCAAAATTATAGAAAAAAGAGTTTTCACCGGCCAAAATATGGCGGGGGAAATAATTATATTGTGCTATTTCTACGGCAGGCCCCGATGACAGCATTAAATTCTCCAGTGGTTATATCATTCATTTCTGCTTTACTTCCAGAAGTACGGAAACAGTGGCACGAAAGCATAGAAACTTAATTTATGAAGAGCAATGAGGCTTTATTGACTAATTATACAAGTATATGTGATGGAGACACTTATTCATACTAACCCGAGCCGCTTAAAATAAATGGGGAAAATCACAGAAATTTAGTCACGAAAAAAAAAACAGACAGGAATATTTCTTAATAAAAAAAAAACATCCGGTGCAATGAAGTATATTGGGAAGAAATACGCATTATTTCAACAAGCACGTGAATTCAGTTCCCTAGCCGGAACGCGCCAAGATAGGAAAACTATGATAGGAAACTCTTTACAGAGCGATACAACAGGAAGCAATCTGATCATCAGAATCAGTCCCCCCATCCGACAAGTGTTTCGGCCTGATTACTCCTTTACACTCTAAGGGGGGCGGGCCCACTTGGGTCATGACTCCCAAGCGTCTCAGCTTCCTGTTGTCTTGTATCGAAAATGAACCCATTTCACTTATGGTAGCAACTTTTAATCCACAACGCCAGCCGTGGGGGCAATTGTGAAAGTAACAAAGAGAAGACAAATTATTCCGTTCGTTCCGTCGCCCTTCACAACTAAGGACACACACTGAGACACGAGCGCGCAGCCAACGAGCCTTAGCCCCTGCGCACCGCAAGCCACTGAAATTCTGTACCTGACACACTCCCTATAGTATACATCGCCTGTTGCCCCAGAGTCGCAGCCCTTTCACTAGTACACCAGAAAAACTCAACGTTGTGGACTTAGAAAAATTTTGGTGTTTTCTGTACCGCAGCGTTTATTGTCACGATTTCCATTGCCCATTGCGGTTGTTCCACAGCCAGCCTGATGCCTTTTCGGCAGTTTCGCTAAGCCTCTTCAGTGCCCTTGTTCTAGACTGTCCCTTCAGCCCCAACAGTTTCAATAAATCATACACTGATGCAGCCACAAGCCCTCTTGCGCCCACTTCAACTGCCATGACCCTTGCACTGAATCCATCGTGTCTCAGATCCGCGGCCAGATCGCTATACTTGGCCGCTTTGAATGAATGTTGCTCGTCTAATCTGGATTCAAATGGCACGGTCAGTTCAATCAGTATGACCTGAAGCGTTGCTGAAGAATGAAGCACTATATCCGGCCGTCTCCGCAATTTTCTGATACTCTCTGGATATGCCCCCCGTCCAGGTAGGTCTACCGCCATCTCCCAGTCGTTTGCACAGTCAAGAAGAGATGGTAAACTGCTGCCAGGTTTACTCGGTTTGGGGTGTGCTGACTTTCCTGCCCTCAGAAAGTATGTATTTGTGGTGTCTGGCCGGACTTTGCTATTCGCTTTCATTCTTGCCTGATCTATTGTCGCAGCAAACTCATTTAGCACTTTGTTATGGCGCCAAGTGTATCGTCCTTGCCCTAATGCCACCTTACACTCTATACAGAGCGATACAATAGGAGGCAACCTGATCATCAGAAGTAGTTCCCCCCATCGATCAAGTGCTTCGGCCCCTTAATCTCCTTTACACACTACGAGAGGCGGGCCCACTTGGTTCATGACTCCCAAGTGTCAGCCTGCTGTTGTCTTGTGTAGAGAATTGAGCCCACTTCACCTTGGTTGCAGCTTTCAAATTCACTCCTTTTTTCTGCCAGCTGGAGGCTATTGTGAAAGTAACGCCTATGTTGAAAACATTACTGTCCCGAGTTCCACAGCCCGTTGCGGTTGTTTCGCAGCCAGCACGATGCCTTTTCCACCGTTTCGCTGACCCTTGTTCTTGCCTGTCCCCTCAACCCCAACAGTTTCAGTAGATCATACAATGAGGCAGCCACGAGACCACGTGCACCCACCTCAACAGCCTCGACCCTTGCAGTGAACCCATCTTGTCTCAAGTCTGTGGCCATGAAAATATACTTCAGTGGGAAAGGATGGGACATTACCTTACCGATGAGGCAATTCTCTAAAAAGGGATTAACACACGAAATTATTAAAACAGCATTAAAGCCAAAGCAAGGTATGAAATACGTTCTGCTTGCACTATATCACAGATTATAAGCGTCTGGAGTATGAACAAAATTGAATGATCTGGAATAGGATCGAATGGAATAAAACAAATTCCAAAGATTACAATCAAATTTTTAAAGTGACAGATCAATAAAAATCGTTAATACTTGCCAAGTTATTCAATGATGTTGGTGCAAAGATAGTATTAGGTGAAGAATAAATCAATAGAAAAGAAAGTTGATTAAATTAACTGAAATAGGAATTAACAGGTAGGATAGGACACGTAAAAAAAAAACAAATGAGCCGGATACTAGAAGAGGAACTAACGAGGAATATCTTTAAGAGGAACTAACAGGTAGTAAACTAATAGAGGAACTAGCGAGTAGTTTACTTAAAGAGGAGCTAATTGATGGTATGCTAAAAGAGAAACTAATGAGTAGCATACTGAAAAAACAAGCTACTAGTAAACTAAAGGAGGAACTAGCGAGTAGTTTACTTAAGGAGGAACATATTGGTGCCGTACCCAGTGGCGGATCTACATTTTGATGGCCCTGAAGCTTGAACTCTTGGAGGGGCCCCTTTTATTAAAAAAAAAAAATATTTGTGAGGATGGGAAAGAAATGTATTATAGAGATAAATGGATTTGGGGGACATGAAGTTCAAGCTTTATAGTAGACCCACAACAACACACATACAAAAACTGAAGACAAATGAATGAATTTTGAAAAAAGAAACAACTCTGCTGGGAGTTGAATGCAGAACATTTGCTTTGAAGGCATATGTTCTGATCACTAAACCACTATCCACCTTGGTATGTGTGATTTTAAAAATCTTAACTATTTTATTGATTGCCTCCATCATTCAGAATTAGTTCGTTGAAGACAAACCAAGAAAATTATAAGATAACAAAATTAGCAATGAGGAAAATATAAAATATTTTAATACATTTGTTAAAAAGCAAGGCTGACAAGGTGTATCAGCAGAGATCTGTGCTCAGAAGGAACAGTTAAACTTACCAGAACATACTACATGAAGCACATTTTACAAAATACTCTTATTTCTGTTTTTTTCTAGCAACATATTCACGAACAGTTTTGTCATATGAGAACTTCCTTGCAATGTCATTTTCTAGAGACAATATGCATAAAGAATTTAAGCGCTCTTCAGTCATGGTAGACCGAAATTTTTTTCATATTTTTTATGAAGGATAGGTTTGAAAAATTCCTTTCTGCTTCACAGCTCGTGATGGGCATTATCAAATACAGCTTAAGCGCAGTAGTAATATTGGGGAACACTTCAATTAGGTGTTGCTCACAAATAGGCTGAAGAACTTCTGTGCATTGCATTTTAGATGGCGTGTTTGCTTCTGTGTTCTGGGATTTCCTAAGTTGCAAATATTCTGTGAACTGATAACACTCGTTTACTAATTTGTGGTCAGTATCATCTTTGTAATACGATATTACAAGTTTAATACTGTCCTCATCAATTTCAGAATTGTTCACCAACTCTGAGAGGAACATGAACCTTTTCGCAATCTGCTCATGTGGGTCAATCCTCTTGTGTAACTGGATTATCAAGCAGTTATAGTTAAAATAGAACTTCTATCCTAAATTTGTCAGCTCCTCTCAAAGAAGCAATACCACTTGTTCCATCTGAAAATGTCCTTGTAACAATGCGTTTGGAAGCATCAGAATAACTTATTATTATTTTTTTTTAATACAGTTTTGCCTCGTTGTGGCGAGGCGCGTCCCGTTCAACCTAGTCGGTTATATTAGGGCGCATGTCCAAATATAAAAGACCCTTAGGTCTGAGATTCTTTGATATTAAGAATAACTTGAAATGATATCTTCACACAAACCTTTTGCTTCTGATTCATTGTGTGCAATCCTATTGGCTGAATTTTCTCTGAGTTCTTTAACAAACGAAAGTAATGATGAAAGGAGAAGATAACCTTCAAATACGTCAAAACCAGGGGTTTGGAATGTCCAAGAGGAATAAGATGGACTACATTTTCCACATTGGAAGATCTGGAATATGCAGATGACATTGCACTACTAGCACATTCACATCAACACATCCAGGAAAAAACGGATAGACGTAATATGTTTAGCCAGCAGGTGGGCTTGAACATCAATTTAAAGAAGTCTGAGGTCATGTCGCTCAATGTGAGCAAACCTGAGCCCATATCAGTAAGGAATCAGCAACTGGTACAGACAGATACCTTCACATACCTAGGAAGCATAGTAACACCAGATGGCGGGGCAGGCAAAGACATCAACATCAGAATGAATAAGGCAAGAACAGCCTTCTTTAGCCTAAACAACATCTGGAAGTCCTCCCAATACAGCACAAGCACAAAATTAAGATTATATCAGAGCTGTGTGCTTTCTGTGCTTCTCTATGGTGCGGAATGTTGGAGAGTTACAGATAAGGAAATGTCGAAATTGTCCTCTTTTCACACAACATGCCTAAGAAAAATTCACCGAATCTTTTGGCCGAATACCATCACCAACCAAGATCTGCTTACTCGGAGCAAGCAAGAGGACATGCACACCATCATAGCTGGCAGACGCTGGAGCTGGGTTGGCCATGTCCTCAGAAGAGACCCCGATGCCATCACAAGAACAGCTATGCTTTGGACCCCTGAAGGAAAACGAAAGAGAGGCCGACCAAAAAACAACCTGGCGGAGTACTGTGGAGGCTGAGATGCAAAGAATGAACCAGAGTTTGGGCACTGTACGAAGGATGGCCACCGACCGAGCAAAGTGGAATCAATCTGTTGTTGTCCTACAAGACGCCTCTAGACGTGATGGCCACTGACTGCTTTGACGGTCGGCGGCTAAGGATCAAAGAAGAAAGAAGAAGAAGGTCGTGGATGAATGGTTTTCTATCGGTAAAAATGTTAAAAATCTCTCACAGGGTTTTCCATTATAGCAGTATTGAACCACAATCACCAGCTGGCCAATATGTGTCAGGTCAGGCGCAGAGTCAACAATAATAGAGTAGTATTTGGTGTCTAGGTTGTTGATTTGATTCACAGTTTCATCTTGCACAAGTTTTCCAATAATTTCTATCAGTTCTTCATACACGGTTTACGATAGGTAAGTAGCATTTACTTTTTCATTTTTACATTTCTCGAGATGTTCATGTAAAAATGGGTCGAATTCTGCAATAAGTTCAATGGCCCCCATGAAGTTTCCATTATTTGGTGAGCCCTACTTCTCCTCATGACCTCTAAATGCCAAACCTCTTTTACTTAAAAACTTTATAACAGCTACAACTCTTTTCAGTACTTCAAAATAGTACTGTATGGTTTTTATCATCTGTTTTTCAAGTTGCTGATCCACAGTACCGTATTTTTATTTGACTTTCTTGTTATCCAACAAAACATCGCCCTCTTATGTTCCATGCTGTCTTCATGATTCTCCAGAGTTCTGAGTACATTCATCCAGTCAGAAAACCCACATTTGTAAGTGATGTTTGGCATTTAGAAAAGAGTTTGGAAACAAAACAGTATATACAGCCTTTGCTCTTTGAGTAAACTAACCAGGATCTCATCACAGTCTGGCCATTTTTCAATCTTTTTTCAAAATATTAGTACTCTCCACATGTAAGCCTACATTGCTGTTGGTTGGAGAGCTTGAGTGCCCCAATAATCCTGGGAGCTATGCCGGCGGGAGTTTTACTCCTGGCAGGGTCACCCAAGCCGGACAGGTCCTTGTTGAGGAGTCAGACTAAATGGGCTTAGGAGTAGGTGGAACCCTATAGGTGTAGATGCAGAACCCACCGGCGAGTGGTACATGCTCTGGTCTGCACCAATCCACTCCCACTTCATGGGTTAAATGCTTTCTTGCCTCATTCTTCACTGTTTGTCCTCTAAGGACAAAACAGTTGAGGCAAACATCGCCTACAAAGCTATCTCTGCAAAATACAGGAAAACTTTAAATTGTTCAGCTAAAAATAGCTGGATCAAAACAACAAAGTTTTAACCTCGACAAAGATGGAAGAAAATTATGGAGGCTCGCCAAAGCCTTAAATGATGAGCAAAGCAAAAATAAGGAAGTAGCCCCACAACAAAATGAGAAAATACTCACAAAGAAAGAAGCAGCAAATGTCTTTGCTCAAAAATGCTCACATGAGAGCCAGATAAATGTTCCACCTGACAGAAAATAGGAAATTATCAAAGAGCAAGAACTTTACCAAAATATATCAACTGTTCCAGAAGAGCACATGCCAGCAAACATCACCATGAGAGAGCTAGAATCAGCCATTGTATCCCTTAAGCAAAGAAAGTCACCTGGAAAAGACGGGGTAACAAATGACATGCTTAAAGGGCTAGGGCCTAATGCCAAGAAAGTAGGTGTCTTACAACAAAATGATATAGAGACAACTTACGCAATGGCAAAGACTACTATAAAGGCTACATTCAAGTCCAAATGGGAAAGAGAGCACCCGGGCCATTTGAAAAATGATGCATATCATCAACTATCAAACAAGAGACGCACATCCACACAAAGCTGTTTGGGAGTCTTGAAGAACTTTCAACCACAGCAACATACATTCAGAAAACCGGACTTCTTGTGTAGACATTTCTAAACAACAGCGAACGAGAAGAAGAAGAAGAAGAAGATCAACTATCCAGCAAAGAACAGGTCATCATTTTTCGGCTACGGACTGGACACAACAGATTGAGATACCATCTATACCACAAATACACAATTGGTGCAACAGATCTCTGTACCTGCGGTACCAGCCCTATGACAGTCGAACACCTGCTGCAGTACTGCCCGACCTACAGTAATGAACGGAGAAGCATATGGCAACAACCCACTTCTGTCAATGAAAAAACTGTCTGGAGATGTCGGGAACATTGAGTTGACTACTGCCTTTGTTAGATTCATAAATGTGGAAGTCTGAAGGCGAACGAGGAAGAAGGAAGAAGTTTGAGAAACTTCTGTTTTGTTCCTTGTAAACCCAGCTTGATTCGGTATATCCATCATCTGGTTTTTTATTTTGAAAAAAAAAAAAACTGACTTGCATTAAACAATTCTGTATGAAATCATTATCAACTGTTATGGGCCAGTTTTCGAGGTCACTGTATTCTTTGAAATCACTGAATTTGCTTCCTGTTTCTGCTCAGTCTCTGCTTATTCCGCAGTACTTTCATGTTGACCACTGTGATCGTCATCTGCATCAAAAGCGTCAACAGTGGGTTGAATATTGCTAGAAAGAGCTCCCACAGTTTGTGCACTATCACTGGCTTCAATGGTGTACTGTAGGTGTTGACAAACTTGACATTGCCAAATAGTTTGTTAGTTTTTGACATTTAGAGATTTCGTCAGATCGCTCTTCCTTGAGTTTGCGTTTTTGGTATCCACTTAAGTACCGGTACTTTCGTGAACTCATTGTTATTCCTCTAGGCTCTTGACCTGTTAAAAAGGGGGAAAATTACATTAGCCACAGCAGCAGAAAAGCAAACTTACCGCGACACTCCACCTTTACAACATCTGTGCTACTGACTCTCAAACTTTGGGATTGTTGAAATATATACAACAAAAAATTAATCAATTTGAGTCGTGCGACTATTGTCGCATGCTTTGAAAGGAACAAATTTTAGATCTACCTTCTGAGAAAGCGTTTTTTCGTTTACGGCTAGCCTACAGGATACGTTAATAACCTTTTAATTTTTATTTTAACAATTATTTTGTATTGTATCAGTGCCGTCTTAAGGCATGGGCACACTGGGCAATGCCCAGGGGGCCACACGATTCTAGGTGACCCATGCTGGGATGCTGCCATATTGTGCATAAGACATCTCTTGGCAGAGTGGATAAGGTAGGGGCCCAATGTATTGCTTTGCCCAGGGCCTACAATGCTGTTACGACGGCCCTGTATTGAATTACACAATTATTATTTTTTAAAAACCACTTCTCATACAGTAGACCCAAAATTTTTAAGCAATGTGGACTAAAGTCGCTTTTAGGGCCCCTCCGGGATTAGGGGCCCTGAAGCTTAAGCTTCATTAGTTTCATAGTAGATCCGCCACTGGCTGTACCTAGAGAGGAACTAACGAGCAGTATACTGAAAGAGTATGTAAGTGGTAGTATATGAAAAGAGGATCTAACGATAGCATAAAGAAAGAGGAATTAATTATTGGTATGTTAAAAGAGGAGCTAACGATTAGTATGGTATACTAAAAAAGGAAGTAATGAAATGACTAGTACACTGAAAAAAACTTAATGGTAGTATAAGAAAATAGGAACTAACTGTTAGTACGCTGAAAGAGGAGCTAACTGGTGGTGTCCTACAAGAGGAACTGACGAGTAGGATACGAACGAACGAACGAACTTTATTTTCAAAGGGTTAAGAATTGGGCGCAGGCCCGTATAACATTCTGCCCTTCCACTCTCGCTTATCATGCATACTATACCCTTTCATTCCCACATGTTACTTTAAGCATTAAATTAAAGGCATAACACATTATAAAGGTTATATATATAACAGCATACAATGACATTACCCAATCATAATCAAAATAAAATATTGTTTTAAGCAAACAAGAACGTAATGAGTATAAGAAAAACAAAACAAATGCCAAAAAAAAAACAAACAAACAAACAAACAAATCTAAAACATCTATAAGGTAAATCAGACAATAATTCGAGTATGATCACATTAGGGTAGTATAAAATCGAAACTCCTGAAATATTTGAACAGTCTGCTATTGAGTGAGTAGGAACTCAGTGTTTTTCTATGCTCTCCCTAACTCAAGAGCAGAATCAGATAGAACGAACGAACGTACGAACTTTATCTTCAAATGGTTTAGAATTGGGCACGCAGGCCTGTCTAACATTCTGCCAATCCTTTCTCTCGTCTCCCATACTGAATTCATTTATCCTACACATGCATTTTCAATATTATTTTAAAAATAATAAATAAATAAACAAAATAAATGCAATAAAACAAAGTAAAATCCCAACATACTGAAACATGAGGAGCTAATTGGTTGTATATTAAAAAATGAATTAACGATGGTATACAAAGAGAGGAACTAACTAGAAGTATACTTAACTAGGAACTAATTGGATCTATAAGGAGGAACTAACTAGTAGTATCCTTAAAGAGAAACTAATTGATTATATAAGGAGGAACTAACTATTAGTATACTGAAAAAAGAACTAAAGTGTAGTATACTAAAAGAGAGACTCTCGTAGTATAATTAAAGAAGAAGTAACTGGTTATATAAAGAGGAACTAACGATATTATACATAAAGAGGAACTAATTAGTGGTATAATAAATAGGAACTAACGAGCGGTATCGTATACTAAAAGAGGAAGTAACGAGTAGTGTACTGAAAGAAGAACTAACTGACAGTATACGAAAAGAGGAACTAACTGTTAGTATACTGCAAGAGGAACTCTTGTGTAAAAGAGGAACTGACCAGTAGGATACTGAAAGAGGAGGAGATATTGGTAGTACGCTAAAAATGAATTAACGATGGTATACAAAGAGAGGAACTAACTGCTAGTATTCTTAAAGAGGAACTAATTGGTTATATAAGGAGGAACTAACTAGTAGTATACTAAAAGAGGAACTAACCAGTAGTATAATGTCGGTGGAACTAACAGATAGTAAGAAGAGGAAAAAGAAGAACTAAAGAACTAAATACCAAAAGTATGTTACTTAAACGAAAACAGAAAATATTACATAAAACATAATAGCTGAAAAATCAATCACCACTTTTGGACATTGCTTTCTACGGAATGAGATGTACCAACAGCCATTATAAATATGTTTGCTTTTCTTTGCAACAAAGTCTGGTACACAAATATAAACCAACGAGCAGGGAAAACAGGATTTATAATCCCACTATTAAGACCAGATAAGGAAGCAGACTTTTTTTCAGCTATCGTAGACCAATGTCTTTAATCTCACATTAAGGAAATTGTTCAAGAAAGTATCATTTAAACAGTTTAAAAAGTTCCACGTACAGAACTATAATCAATTAAATCAAACAATGTAGGATTTTAAAACACTGTAGGCACAGCTGACGAGCCGCGTAAATTAAATTAGAAGCAAACATAGGATTCCAAGTTATCTCCCCTTGCCAATATGGCGACTTAACTCTTGCCGGTAGCGATTTTCTACATTTTTTTTTAGAAACCAGAAAGACAGAGAGACCACACTGCTGCATTGCAGGTAAGTTGGGTACAGTCAAAGACTAAAGAAGGCAACCCGACATAAATGTTTGTTGAAATCGGATGCACTGGGCCACAGGCCTAACGATACAGTGCAACGTTCGCCACTTGATGATGACGTCAGTAAGAAAAATGTCGCTAACCCCGTACAGTTCCGCTACGCTACATAGAGGCAAATGGCAAGAATAACTGCTGAACATCTGCCTCAAAGATGCTCAACATATGTTGAAAAGAGAAAGCGCATATGGCCGACACCGGTACCATTTGTGGAAAAGCTCTACGGAGATTAAAATAGCGTGAAGCTGACTACTGCTTTCATTGAAAACACTCAAGTAGACGTCTGAGAGTGTACGAAGAAGAAGGAAGAAGGATTCTGAGGGAAACAAAAACAAAAAGTAGCGAGTAAAGAAAAACAAAACTTTAGCAATGTTTATTTTAGCTGTAGCAAGATCACGTGATGAAGGGTAGAGGAAAGTTGCCCTATGTAAGATTAAGAAAATAGTATTACTGGAAAGGTGTATTTGTTTATAGATTAAACAGGTTGAAAACAACTAATTAGAGATAAAACGACAAACCGATACACTATAGGGATAAGAGATATCCGAAGAAATCTTCAAAATGATGGTTAATAACCCGGTAGATGATTCTAGAGCAGTGTTTCTTAACCTTTTAGAAGTCCCGCACCCCTTTAGAGCATCTTAAGAAGCCTCGCACCCCTTTAGAGCATCTTAAGAAGCCTCGCACCCCATTAACTTCTAGCTCACGGAATATGCCAGAAAAGAGATAAAAGTATGTATTTGAGAAAATGTTATTTACAATGTGAAACTAAGGCTCAGTATCTAATTCATGTTGCCAATGTTCTACTTTATACAAATACATTTGAGTTGTGAGTATTATATAGTATTTATGATGATTCGCTGTCTACAATATCTGCATGTCTCGCACCACTAGAGGGTGGATCCCCCCCCCATCCCCCAAGAGGTGCATGCTCCCCTGGTTAAGAAGCACTGTTCTAGAGACTTCAAATAATAATAATATCAATACCTGTAGATAATGCAGAAATCTAGAGAACAGGCAATCACCTTCCATACCCGCATTAAACGTGATAAAACAAAACAGATAACGCATCAGATATGGTTACAAAAATGAAAAAAAAAAAATTATAAAAAAGAAACTCGTTCTAGAAAAACTAGTGTATAATCTATAGACACATTAACTGATGGACATAAAATTATCTATTTTTGACAGATTATATTTCATGAACATGAGATAATCCAACCATAAGTTGAGGATTAAAATGCCATATTGATCATTAAGGCTGTTTCCTGTTATCAGCTTTGAGATGCCAGGCTTCGTCACAACTTGTGCACATCGCAAATCCTGGGTAAGGTCGATCTGTTTTTGTTTTGTTTTGTTTTGTTATTTTGCCTTGGTTTAAATCAGTGTTTCCCAAACTTTTTTGGGTCACTGCCCCCTTGGCTGTCAGAGTACATTCTCAGCGCCCCCTTCAAGTTCATGCGTCGCATTAAAAAACTATAACTAGCACTGTTTGTTATAAACTTGGATCTATTGAAACTTTCCTCTTGTTTATTAACGTATCACGAATATCACGTTATCATTAGCTTCCCTAAATACTGAGACAATCAAATCTGCAACAAAGCAAAGTTGGTAGTTTTTACACATCTGCAAATATCTAATTTCCTCGGCAGCCAGCGAAAAGTACATTCGGACACACCTTGTCAGTGGGCAATCACCCATATTAAACTGGTAAACACTATTTAACATTGGTGGTCACCTTCCAAAAGATGCTGATAAACCTTAGTGAGCTGATCACCTACTTGTTGTCAGTTAACAATTCAACAAATTGAAAATCGGACAGATATCTGCATATGTGGGGATGACAAACAAACAGTAGAATACGTACTCCAGAACTGTCGGCTCTACGAGAGGATCAGGTTGGCAGCATGGCTTTTTCAAATTCAGTTGAGGGAGACACTGTATGGCGACAAGAGAAGTTTCTCTTTCTCCGGGGGTTGTTAGAATGAACAACAGGGGTTTCGTTATCCTTCACACCCGCTTTCGTAGCAGACGATATTGTTAGAATTTATTATCAGTGATGATTACTTGAGCTGAGGATTGCAAAAATAGAGGAAACTATGCCTTGCTTAATGTTCCAACCACTACAATACAACCACTGTGCTACTTATGTTTCTTATTTGGTCCCGACCTCGCTGATGTTGTCTTTCCAGTCCATGGCAATTTTTTGTTTCCCTAACATGGCTAAGTAATATTTGAATTGAATAATGCAGTTTGTAGCAAAGGTAAATTTTGCTGGGGAGGTTAAGATGTTGTACCTAACAAGAAAGATAGTTGTGTCTGTGTCAACTGTGTGAGGTCAAGCACATGTAGGTCCCTGACTCTAAAAAAGATGATGATGATGATAATGATATATATATATATATATATATATATATATATATATATATATATATATATATATATATATATATATATATATATATATAGATATATATATATATATAGTGGATTGATGGTATTGTATGATTGTGATATTACTTAATGTGATGCATGAGGTCAGCTGTGAAGGCTCCTGAGATAAATGTAGCTGTGAATTTTCAGAAAGCCCTTCTTGCTACCACTACGACCTCACACCTATCTTTTTTTTTTTCATATTCAAACCTCCTACCAAAAAGTCATTTCAGTCATACCTCAGTCAAGTATGCTTTATTGTCTGTTGGTCCGTCTGTCTCTACTTGCGTTTCACAAAAAAACACACTTGTTTTTTGAACCAACTCCGCCTTCCCCTACACAATTTTGCCTTTAAAGTTATTTTTAGCCACAGTTCACCATCCCATCCCGTCTCTTTCATTCCAACTAGATTTTAGCACTTGAGTTTCAAGGCTACAGTTTTTTGAAAATTAGGGACATTTTTGTTTCAATGCAGACGCTCGCTGATATGAACAACACAGTCTTTTGTCAATATCTTTCTTATTATCTATCCGTCTGTATAAATGAAAGCATATTATTTCACTGCTCAAGATGGGCCATCCGGCCAGCTAGGTTTTATATTCCTAACATCATTATTAAGAAAAAGTTACTTTTCAAGGTTATTTTGTTTTTTTTCCGAAATATTTCTAGCATCTTCTATACTGCGTTTGCCGCTGAATACAAATAAACGGACTAAGTTATCGCAAAAGCGTCCAAGAAATGACTGTTGCGTATAATAGCTAAGGTCCCTTTTGTCGATTCCTTTACCTTATGTCAACTTGGGGACGTGACTTTTCCTCCTTTCCCCACCAATTGCGTCTTTTAGCCTTGCTAGTTTCAAGCACGCGTTCAGTCATATTTTTTCCTTTTGATCTTCGTTCTCATCCCGTTCCAAGGGTAACGTTTTGCCTTCACGTCTAACAATTTAATTTCCATGGCGGGTGATGACCCGCGGCGTGGGCGATCATGTATTCTAGTAGCTTACGCATTAGTTTTTATCCCTACGTTGTATCATTGGAGATATTTTAACGTTGTATCATGGTTAATTTTATGACACATCTCCCCACTTGAAAACATGCCTACGGCAAGTTCTAAAACCAGTGATACACATAGATAAAATCTCTCCTCACGCCTGCCATTACTCTAATTTTGATCACAGGGGTGCCGACTGAGGAAATCTGCACCGACATTCAATTTGCCTGGGATATATTGGATACTAAACTGATAAGGTTGAAGCAATAAAGACCACCTCAGCAATCTTGCGTTTTCATGCTTAGCCTGAGATAAGAATACGAGAGGCTGATGATCCGTCTCGACCACAAAAGTCCTACCATACAGATAGATTTGAAACTTCTTTATTGCCCAGATTAACGCTAAACATTCTTTTTCGCTTGTGGAGTATCCTTGTTCCGCCTTATTCAATTTGCGGCTTGCATAAGCGACTGGTTTCAGTTCCCCATCAGGTGAAGATGATCTTTGCAACAAAGCCGCTCCGAGTCCTACATTACTGGCATCGGTTCTTAAGACAAAGTCCTGTGTCAAATCAGGCAGTTTGAGAATAGGCTTGCTAGTGAGTTTTTCCTTTAAGTCTTGGAACGCTAATTCACTTTGCGCAGTCCAAATAATTTTATCTGGAAGTCCCTTGCGAGTCAGATCAGTCAGAGGAGCACAAATAGAGTTAAAATCTTTGATATATTTTTGATAAAATCCGCATAACGACACGAATGATCGCACGTCCTTTTTTGTTTGTGGTCTAGGTGCTCTCTGCAGTTTTTCCAAGTTTTTGGGATCAGGGGTCATGCTACCCTGATATACAGTGTGTCCCAAGAATTCCAACTCTTTGCATCCAATGCAACATTTTGTTGGCCTAGCAGTTAAGTTCGCCTCCCTAAGCCTATTAAATAACATTTCTAGAGCTTCAATGTGTTCTTCAAATGTCTCTGTGGCGACGAGAATATCATCCATGAAATTCGTGATACATGGGTTATTCAGGGGATCCAACAATTTGCGCATCATTCTTGAAAATACACTCGGAGCATTTTTCAGTCCGAATGGTAGCATGTTGAATTCATAATGTCCATCCGAAGTGCTAAAAGCCAAATAAGGTCTCACTTCAGGCTTCACTGGGATCTGGTAATAGCCTTTACTAAGATCCACCTTTGAAAAGTATTTTGCCTTGTTCAGTCTGGCAAATAACTGTTTTGTGTCTGGTAATGGATCCACTTGTCCTTCTGTGACAGCATTCAGTTTCCTGTAATCTATGCACAGTCTGTGTTCCCCAGACGGTTTTCTCAACAAAACGACACTAGAGCTAAAAGATGATTCACTGTGTGAAATAATCCCCTCCTTCAACAAATAATCTCTTTCTTCCTTCAATGCCTTTTCCTTCGCGAACGGAATAGAATAGGTTCTCATACAGATTGGATTTGAGTCTACCAGTTTCATGTCATACTGTAGCAAATTTGTATGGCCTGGTTTATCTGTTAATACATCGGTATGTTCCTCCAGAACCTGTTGAACTCTCTCCCTCTGGTTTTTAGTCAGGTGCTTACTGACTTTTACCTGTGCTGCTGTTTCACAAGGGTGTAATGGGTATTCATGTGAGGTGAGTGGTTCCTTTTGCATTTGAGTTGCGATAGCTAAGGTCAGTAAGGGGGTGCTTTCCTGGAGTGGTCTGTCCAGATACTTCTTTAACAGGTTTACATGATAAACTTTCTCCTTCCCCTTTTTGTCAATTTTATAGTTTGTTCTAGACACCTTCTCTAGAACCGTATATGGACCTTGCCATCCAATTTGTAATTTATTCTGGCTACCGGGTAGTAGAAGCAGCACCTTCTCTCCCACAGCTAGTTCTCTGTCCTTTGCCTTCCTATTAAAATATGCTGCATGTTTCTTCCTGGCTTGTTTCAAATTATCATTTGCCAGTTTCCATCCAGCTTTCAAACGAGTGGTCAGTTCGTTCACGTATTGATAAGATGAGGTAACAGTCTCTTCCGCCTTCTCATCTGTCCAGGTCCTTAATAGGGCTTCTAATGGACCTTTTATTGGCCTCCCAAATAGCAGAGTTGCGGGAGCCATCCCGGTTGAACTATGTGGTACCTCCCGATACGCAAACAATGCGGCGGGCAGGAATTGATCCCACAGATCCGGTTTTTCGTGTGCCAGCTTTCTCAGGATAGAAATGAGAGTCCCGTTGAACCTCTCTACCTGGCCGTTCCCTTGCGGATGGTACGGACTACAATGAAAGTGTCTGGCTTGAAATAGCTTAAAAACTTCTTCCGTTAGTTTCCCCTTGAACTGAGAGCCATTATCCGTCAAGATTTGATGCGGGAATCCTAATCGGGTAAATATTGTAAGTAGTGCCTCTGCTACATGTTTTGAATCAATTGATGGCAGGGCTACCGCCTCTTCCCACATAGAACAAGTGTCCACCAGAGTAAGGATGTAACTGTTCCTCCTCTTGGTCCGAGTGAGAGGTCCCACAATATCCACTGCAACGTTCTAGACACCTTCTCTAGATCCGTATATGGACCTTGCCATCCAATTTGTAATTTATTCTGGCTACCGGGTAGTAGAAGCAGCACCTTCTCTCCCACAGCTAGTTCTCTGTCCTTTGCCTTCCTATTAAAATATGCTGCATGTTTCTTCCTGGCTTGTTTCAAATTATCATTTGCCAGTTTCCATCCAGCTTTCAAACGAGTGGTCAGTTCGTTCACGTATTGATAAGATGAGGTAACAGTCTCTTCCGCCTTCTCATCTGTCCAGGTCCTTAATAGGGCTTCTAATGGACCTTTTATTGGCCTCCCAAATAGCAGAGTTTGCGGGAGCCATCCCGGTTGAACTATGTGGTACCTCCCGATACGCAAACAATGCGGCGGGCAGGAATTGATCCCACAGATCCGGTTTTTCGTGTGCCAGCTTTCTCAGGATAGAAATGAGAGTCCCGTTGAACCTCTCTACCTGGCCGTTCCCTTGCGGATGGTACGGACTACAATGAAAGTGTCTGGCTTGAAATAGCTTAAAAACTTCTTCCGTTAGTTTCCCCTTGAACTGAGAGCCATTATCCGTCAAGATTTGATGCGGGAATCCTAATCGGGTAAATATTGTAAGTAGTGCCTCTGCTACATGTTTTGAATCAATTGATGGCAGGGCTACCGCCTCTTCCCACATAGAACAAGTGTCCACCAGACTAAGGATGTAACTGTTCCTCCTCTTGGTCCGAGTGAGAGGTCCCACAATATCCACTGCAACCCTCTCAAAAGGTGTTCCCACTATGGGCATTTCCCCTAGAGTTGCAGGAGCAGTCCAGTGCTTTGGAGCTACCCTTTGACATTCTGGGCAGGATTTGACATCTTTTTATATCCTCCGTTATCCCTGGCCAGAAGTAATGACAAGCTATACGCTGTCCTGTGGCGCTGATCCCCATGTGACCACTGAAGGGAATCGCATGCCCGAGTTCCATCACTTTATCCCTATATGAAGTGGGAAGGACCAGCTGGTTGTGACCATTTGTTCCAGTTCCGGCCTTCCTGTATAATACTTTGTTCTTCATAAAATATTCCCCCTTGCTCGGAGGTGTGTGGCATTTGGGCAGTTTTTTAAAACATGGCTTGAGTGTCCTATCCTCAGCCTGCGCCTTCCTCATCTCCTCTGGATGAGCATTTATAGGTTCACCTTCTTCCTCCTTCTTCTGTGACCTGGTCTGCACTGTCGCCATGATCACAGGTCTCTCGGGATTCCCCAAGAAGACGTATCTACACCCCAATATCAGAGGGTAGATTGGTTCATCTATCACTGCTGCTCTGATTTCTCCTTCCACATAGCGAGTTTTCACCGTTATCCTTGCGATGGGAAGTGTCATGAGTGGTATGTCCTTAGTTGCCCCTTGTATTTCCACTGTTTCTGTGGTATACTGACTTGGGTCCACTAGGCTAGACTTCACAACTGAATCATAATCCAAACCTGTATCATAAAGGCACCTTATGGTGACCCCATTACAAATAACATCCTCACAAACTGGGGGGTGATAAGGTTCCTGCTGTCCCTTAGGATTAACCTTTAATCTTTGCGTCCCCGACTTCATTGCAGCAATGTTTGAAGGTTTCCTTCTACAAAATTCGGTGTTATGGTTATCTTTCTTGCACCATTTACACCATCTTTTTCCTTGGTTAAACGGTTTTCTTTCATTGGATTTTTGGTCATTGAACTGTGAGTTTCTGTCTCGGTAGTCATTTCTTGGCCGTTCAAAGTTTGTCCTACCTTTATTTCCCTGCTCTCTATTATCAAATTTATTAAATTGCTGTGGAGCTCTAAAATTGTCTATGTGCTTCTTTTTAGCACCACTTACCTCTGCCTGGGCTGCCTGATACCTCTCAGCGACATTTAAAACCTCCCCCAACTTCTCTGCACCTTGCTCCATGAGGAATTTTCTCATGTCTGGAGCCATGGACTCTCTCAATTGCTCAATCATGATCATTTCTTTAAGATCTTGGGTCTTTGTAGCGTAGCAAATGTTGCGTAAGTATTATATGTGTTGATAAATGTTCTGTGGAGGATGTCGCATTTGCCACACAACGTTGAGGGTGTTGTAATTCATCTGCTCCTCTCAAGGTATGATAATCCTGGCCTTTGCGGAGTAGTGTGCCACCCTCAGACACCAGGGATGATGAGGCGTAGTAACTTGGTGTCTGTAGTCTGGTTTAAGTGTGATGTAGATGTGTATACAGACAGTGAGCATTACGAACAAGGCAATCCACACAATGATGTCACGTTAACTCACGATGTGGAAAGTCAATGATGCTTGCAACAGCTAGTGACGGTTTTGTATAATTTATTATAAACGCCACAATGACGAAGTGTGTAGACATAAACAAGCAGGTACATCATAGGTACGATCAAACAGTCATTATTACATATGTAGACAATTCAACTGGCACAGCAGACAGCATCAAAATAATGTGCATCATCTGCCTTTTAGGATATCGTAAACCCGCTGTACATGTAGTCAGGTAGTAAACTTCCCCCTTTCCATAAGAGCTAGAAGATATCAACTAGGAGATTAAAGATGGTCTCCTCGATTTGACCTCAACAAGACAGGCATGTCTTTTGAGCGCCACATTATCGTCCTCTATTGTCCAGCAAACAGCAAAGGTATCAAACCTAGATCCATCAACAAAGTTCAGGAAGCAAATAGTCCGTAGGACAGGCATCAATCGATGCGTGACAATCTAAGTGGATCGTGAGCTGAGCAAACTAGTCATATCGTAGACTTTAGAATAAGGCAGGCTAAGCAAAAGTCAACATCACGAGATGGCGATAAAGTTACTCAGCCAAAAAAGGGATTTAATTACCTGTTCATAAGGAATTAAATGAATAATCACATATGCCTCCAGGCATTAGGAATAACACAGAGATATATCATCTCAAGATAGGAACAACAATCATGAGGACTCCTTCCTGAATAAACTAAGCGAAGACTAGCACATAGCTACGTCTCGCCTTCACAGCTTCTCAGCACAGACTGACCTGGGCGGAAATCGTTTTACCAACGCCACAAAAAGGGACATGCGCAGAACACGCGAATCGAATACAACTCAGGCCAATTTACGAAACGAAGAATGTTCTACGATGTTCGACTTAAGACCTATTACCTTAAAAGGAAATGAATCTTGAAACATTGCGATTGCCAACTGTTTTCAAAGAACTGACGATCTGAGCGCTCCATATATGGTCGTGACTCAAAATCGTTCACACAGCTATCGGCAACCCTAGCTATCAAGATAAGACAACTTCTTAACGATAGCTATCAAGATTAGACGACTGTAGAAATAAAAGTGACTACAATTTCATGAGTTCCTTCCCATGCATTAAAAAATGAATCTAGTCAGAATGCATGGTCAGAATAAGTTGCTACAAGTTTTTAGCAGCAACATTACCGCCACCTCCCGATAAAAAAAAATGTGCAACATTTTTTTTTTTTAAATATCCAAGAGTAAAACCAAAAAACGGTTTAACAACGCACGAATTATGCGGGGATAAGTAATTGCACTGCCTAATATGAGGCTAAATTGACACATAAAGTGTCTGGTGAGAATATTTCTCAACAGATAAAAAATCTGATTTAAAAAATATATCGGGGAGGTGCCACCAACACACACTACGCTTGCATGAAAATACAATATAAATATGCAAGTTCATATCATTATAATCAAATAGCAGTGTCATAATCTAATACCGCTTAGAATGGATGTACACATCTGATATTGAATGTTAAATATTACATTATCTAAATGTTTAATATTACCATTACACAATGAAATTAAATATAAATGAAGATCGAGGACACATCTCCTGTCGTTCCAAAGAAACTGTACAATGTGGAACTCTCCATGTTTGACAATAGAAAGGTAGCTTCTCAGATCAACAATAACGTGCTGAGAAAAAACAAACAATATAATTCTATTTAATAGCCATTAAGTTTCATACTATACAATACATTATTATTAATAATTGTGGCCTTTGGAACTTTCGGCCCTTATATTAACTACTCAGTCTTCTTCTTATATTAAAGATGGGAACAGAAGAAGATGATAACAAAGCACAATAGTATGTGTTCACCTAAAGTGAGGACAGATGTGCTAATGTATTGTAGTAATATAGGTGTGTTATGGCTCTGTCGTATATCTAGAAATAGAACAGAAGTATTAGTTGGAATCATGTGGGCATCTAGACAGAATGTCAGCCATCACATTATCCGACCCACGGATAGCTCGTACCGTGAAGTGAAAAGGTTGAAGAGCAATAGCATATCGAGTGGATCTCGAACTCTTCAAGTTCTTAGTCTGAATAGCTGTAAGAGCTTTCTGATCAGTTTCTAGAATGAAATGTGCGCCCAGGAGGAATCTTTGTAGTTTGAGAATAGACCAAACCATAGCTAACAATTCACGGTCTAAAACCGAGTAGTTCCTCTCTGCCGCATTTAGTTTTCTAGAAATGTACATGACAGGATGCAGAGTTTCAGCATATTCCTGCATAAGTGCTGCTCCGATCCCAGTGGATGAAGCATCACTTCGAAGAACAAAAGTTCTATCAAGAGTAGGTAATCTTAGGATGGGAGGAGAAGAAAATATACTTTTAATCTGGTCTAAGGAAGATTGACATTCCTGAGACCAACGAATCAGATTAGGTGACCCTTTCTTCAACAACGTTGACAGAGGTGCCATTATCGAAGATAGATTCGGAATAAATCTCCCATAGAATTGGATTAACCCCAAGAGACTCCGGACTTGTTTCTTCGTTTTAGGTACAGAGATGTTCAATATTTTCGAAGTATTGTGGTCTTCTGTCTTCAAGAGACCATGACCAACACGATGACCCAAGAAAGAAATTTCACCAAAACCAATATAAGCTTTAGAAGGTTTTGCTGTCAGATTATACTCACGTAGAGTAGACAGTAGGTCATATAAACCCAGATAGTGATCTTCCCAAGAATCACTGAAGAGACAGATATCATCTAAGTAAGCGATGACATCCGAACGATGAGAAAGTATTCGACGCATCATGCGAACGAAAGTAGCAGGGGCGTTCATAAGACCGAAAGGCATTACATTCCATTGAAATAAACCCCTAGGTGTAGAGAAAGCAGTCAGAGGTTTGGCATGATCTGCTAAAGGCACTTGCCAATAACCTTTTGACAAGTCAAGTTTAGTGAAGAATCTAGAATTAGAAAGTCTACTAAGTAGATCCTCTAGTAAAGGCATAGGTTCAGCATCGAACTTTGTGACTTGATTTAATTTGCGATAATCAACGCAAATTCGTATGTTCTTATCTTTCTTCCGAACAATAACCATGGAAGAAGAATATGGAGAAGTCGATGGTTCAATTATGTTTAATTGGATCATTTCATCCAATTCCTTTTCCACTTGTGACTGAAAGTGTATAGGGATAGGATACGGCCTAACCCTAATAGGATTACTGTCGGTAAGAATTATGTCATGTTCTATGACATTCGTGTGACCAGGGATGTCGGTTAGAACATCCTTAAATGTCTGTAACATCGACGAGACTTGACGATGTTCATCAACAGAAAGATTAGGAGAAATGGACACATCTTTCCAAGATTCCATAGAATGTAGTGGAACCACTGGAAGAGGGAGATCGACATCAGAAAAAACAGATTCCTCATCCTGTATGACAGACAGGGATGAGTAATGACCATGAGGTACCGAAGATTCGTCCGTTGCCTGAAAAATAGGCAGCAAATAGTCTGGACGCTCATGAAATTCCGTCAGCATGTTGATATGGAAAGTCTTATGCTTTCCATCTATATCGACCACATAGTCAACATCGGAAATTCGTGAGACTATTGCATATGGACCTTTCCATGCAATCAGAAGTCTATTTTCCCTACTGGGGAGTAGGACGAATGCTTTGTCACCTGGACAAAGTTGTCGTAGACATCTGTTCTTGTTAGCAAACTGCCTTGCTTTTTCTTTAGCAATTTCTGACGAAGCAGTCGCTAGTTTGCATGCCTCAATGATCTTTTGCCTCAGAGCAATGACATACTCATATGAAGATTGAGTGTCATCACTAATATCATCGGCAGTGATGAGATCGTGTAATAAAGACATAGGGCCGCGCAGACGCGCGCCAAAGACAAGTTCAAAGGGAGAAAATCCTGTGTGCTCATTTGGGACCTCTCTATAGGCAAAGAGAGCCGCAGGTAAAACCCTGTCCCAATCTTGAGGATGGTCTTCAGTTATCTTACCAAGTAAAGTCTTGAGCGTTCTATTCAGACGCTCAACTAACCCATTAGACATAGGATGATAGATGCTACTGAGAGATCTTTTAATGTGTAAGGTAGACATTACTTGAGACATAGTATCAGATATGAGTTGAGTGCCATGGTCTGACAGTATTTCTCTGGGGAACCCCAAGCGAGAAAATATCAGCCAAAGAGCATCTGCGATATCTGTAGTAGATATGCTCTTTAGAGGGATAGCCTCTGGCCAACGTGTGCACATATCGACACATGTAAGAATAAACTGATGTCCTCTGGCCGACTTTATCTTAAAAGGGCCAATAATATCTATGGTCATTTTCTGGAATGGCCGAATAGGGATGTCAGCAGCCTGGATAGGCGCAGCATGTCGTGGTCCTCTAGATTTGACCTCCTGACATACCTGACATGATCGGCAGTATATACGGATGTCCTTGTTAACAAAGGGCCAAAAGAAAGCCGCAAGGACTCTCGACTTTGTACGGGAAAATCCCATGTGTCCAGCACATTGCGAGTCATGAGCATGCTGCAATATTTGCACTCTCATACTCTTGGGAACAAGAATTTGCGAATGTGCTGACGTAGCCGAGTCTTGTACCATACGTACAAGTACGCCGTTTTTTCATTTCTATCCAAGATTTTCTTTGTGTATCCTTATTTGGATCACCTTTCTTCGCAAGAATGAAGAATTTCTTTAGCGTAGGATCTTCTTCTTGTAATTTTATGAACGAGTCACGAGAAATAACCAAGGTACTATCTTGGCTATGAACTTCATTATCATTATTCAACGAAGTTTGCGGTGTTTGTAGAGCTTGTGCTCTTGTAACCACTGCATTGGTAGCTTGCATATTATCATCTTCCCAAGCAGCAATCTGCTGTGGGGTACATTCCCTAACTCCGTGGATACGACCAATAATAAGGTCCGCAATAGGATTAGGTAAGAGACAGGCATGCACATCTCCCGTAAAGAAAGGAGTGGCAATGTGAATTATAGCAGTAGGATATTTCTCTAGAGTGCCGCCAAATGTGACACATTTGATAACCCTTCCTGTCGCACAGGATGGATCTACAAGCGATTGTCTAACACCAATAGTGGTGCATCCGGAATCGAAAAGTAGTGAGACCGGAGTATTATTAACAAGACCCTTATGTAGGATTAGAGAACCTCTCCCGTCACGTGCAACCGAAGCAGGAAGAGCGGGAAGAGGGTGACCACAACTCAACGTCGATATTGTAGTCGGTTCGAACAAAGTACTGCATTGGGGGCACTTGTTTGCTCTCCCAAAGTCACATGAAGAACAAGTGACAGTGTCAGAGTTTTTATTATCAGAAACCTGATTACAGGCTCCCTGAGATTCTTGTTGAACCGAGTTAGCCTGCTGATATATCTTTTTATTGTATTGAGATCTACCGCGACTACTATTACCTCTGAAGTTATCACTGTAGTTATTGTCTCTATTATAACTGTTATCATGTTTCGAACCACAGTTTCCATGATTATTATCATGTCCACATTGATGTGAACATCTATTTGTTTGGTTTTGAGGTTTACGCGAGGAAAACCCTCTATTACCATATCCTCTTCTGAAATGCATAAAATTATTAGGTTGGAAGTAACGAGGACTGTCAGCTCGTCTCCAATTCTTCGACGAAGAATCACCCTGAAATTGATTTCCATAATTTTGACCGTAACTACGGTTACTTTTCTTATCAAAATTTTGTTGGAATCTATTACTAGAGTTTTGACCATAAGGTGCTGCCGAAGCAACTGGCAGACCTTCTTTTACTTTAGAGTTACCAATGGTTACGTGGGGATGCGCAGTTATATATTGGCTACAGAAATCTTCCATTTCTTTTATTGTTTTAGGTTTACGTTCATGAAGGAAAGCAAGGAACGACTCGTTGACAGAAGACATGACTTTGTCTCTAAGTATTAAGTCCATAAGTCCTTCATAAGTTTTTTCTGTCTTAGACAGCTCCACCCAACGTAAAAAAGTAAGACGTGTCTTTGATATGAATTCAGAGAATTGCACACCAGTTTCTGGTAACATATTTTTTTAATTGAAGACGATAGCCGTCTTCGTCAAGTTGGTATTTTTTTAACAACATAGCCTGACAACCTCATAGTTGTTCTTGTCAGGCTCATCTACCATACTTAACATACTTTAAAGCATCACCTCTAAGTATTTTGGACAAATGATAAACCTGCAATGATTTATCTATGTTATGTACTTTACATGAAGTTTCAAATCTGTCCAAATAGAATGTTATATCGTCGATGGAAGCATTGAATGGTGGTAGGTTAAGTTTGAAAGTGCTTGCATTAGTCTTATCTGAGACCTTATTTGCATCATTAGCATTACCCATGTTCATCACCTTTAATTTCTCAATTTCCAAAGCTAAGACTTCCAGGCTCCATTTTTGCTTTTCTCTCTTCTGACTCTCTTTCAAGTCTTGTTATTTTCAGCCTCAAGTTTTTCTCTTAGCTTTTGTTTTGCTTTTTTG